>JAYMTS010000252.1:0-12236 GCA_036898005.1 Geranium phaeum
GTGAGTTTTCACTGTTGGAGGCAACTAAACGACGTCGTAGAAATAAACCCGCGCCAGTTCAACTTTAGTTTCCTCCTACGAGATCTGATTAAATGAGTTGCGTGTTCAAATTGATACATTTTTTTGGTTCGATTCAGGTTTTTCTGTCTGTTCACATTTTAAGAACCGGAAACAAATTGCTTGAATTTTTAGTAATTTGGTTTGACTATTTTTCATATCAGTTTGGTTAATTTTGGACAACAGAGTTAATAAACGACGTCATGAAGAGACATTTCAAAAGAAAACAAGCACGCGCCAATTCATCATGCCTTGTTACACCTGAGAAACATTGTCGTTTTAGTTTCGAATTAAATAAGTCACGGGTTCAAATTGATTTAATTTTTTATTGGTTCTTATTTTATAAACTGAAACGATCAGTTGGATTTTTGGTAATTTGATGATTTTATATTTTTTCGGATCAATTTGGTTAGTTTTGGGCGGCCCTACATAAACATATCATTTTAGTTTCTTTTCTACAATCAGATCAAATGAGCCACGTGTTTAAATCGGCCATTTTTTTCTTCTCGATTCTCATTTTATAAATCGAAACAAACCCAAGATTTTCGGTGAGTATTATTTTTTAAATCGGTTGGGTTTGGGGTCATTAAACTAAGCCGTAGAGGAGACCATCCAAAAGAAAAACAAGCCCCCGCCAATTCGTCGTGCCTTGTACACTTCACAAACGGCGTCGCTTTAAGCTCCTCTCCAAAGTTCAGACCTTGTCTATAAACACACACTCTCTCTTTTTCTCTTCTGCAACAACAATGGCGAGCAAGCTCAAGGTAGAGGAGCTACGAGACGAGCTCGCTCAGAGAGGTCTCAGCACCATCGGAATCAAACCTACACTGGTAAGAGAGCTTCAAGCTAGTACAAACATTTGTTCTCTCTCTCTCTCGCTCGCTCGCTCTACATTTTTTTGCAGATTTTTTTGTGTACCGATTTCGAGTTTCTGCAGGTTCGGAGGCTTGAATCGGCCATTCGTAAAGAAGCTAGGCAACATAAATCTGAAACCGATGGTTCTGTGGGTAGCAGGAAGCGAGAGAGGAGCTCGGGAGATGGTGATTTGGTGGACGGGCCTGAGAAAATCGTGGCTGTTGAGAAGTTTCGCGAAATGAGTGTCAAGAATTTGCGCGAGGAAGCCAAAGTTCGAGGCGTTTCCGCTACTGGAACGAAGAAGGAGCTGCTGGAAAGACTCTGCGGTGATTCGGAGATGAAGACTGATGAAATTGTTGAAGGTATTGAATCTATTGGTATTCAAGTTCAGGTTATTCATAAATTTGTTTGGTGATGTGTTTGGTTGCTGAGAAAGTAGGAAATGTGAATATGAATGAGTTAAGATTTTGGAAATTGTGTAGGATTATGAGATTTTTTTTTGTAGTACTACTACTACTATATGGTTTAGTAGAGCTAAGAATTGAGTTTACCTTCATGTTTCACAATTATCTCTTTGAAACATGGGGTTGAAGTGGAATTAGGAATTTAAACTTTGTGGTATATGTGTGAAAGCCAAAGACGAGGTTGAAGGAGTTGATATTTAAGTTCATTTTATTCATAAATTTGTTTGATGATGTGTTTGGTTGCTGAGAAAGTTGGAAATGCGATTATGAATGAGTTAAGATTTTGGAAATTGCGTAGGCTTATGAGATTTTTTTGTAGTACTGTATGGTTTGGTAGAGCTAAGAATTGAATTTACCTTTATGTTTCACAATTTTCTCTATGAAACATGGAGCTGAAGTGGAATCAGGAATTTTATTTTTGTGGTTTGTGTGTGAAAGCCGAAGAAGAGGTTGAAGATGAGAAGAAGGAAAGGCGCGTCGTTGCTACGAAAAAGGGTGCTGCGGTATTAGACGAGTGGCTTCCCGATCACATAAAGACCCATTATCATGTTCTGCAACAGGCAAGTATTATATTATTTTGCTGTCACATGGTCTGTCCATTGGAACAATGTCGAGTGGAAATGAATTCATATGAAAAAAAAGTTTTATGTTGTGCCATCCCCTAATCACTTATATTGTTAATTTTCTTTCTGTATCATTTTGTTAACTGCAGGGCGATGATATATATGATGCTATGTTGAATCAGACAAATGTGGGGGATAATAACAACAAGTTTTATGTGATTCAACTATTAGGTCATTTCTCAACTTTCTATTTGCCGATTACAATACTAAGCTTTGTTTAGTTGGATATTTTATTGCTAGTGATTTTAAAGAGATTGGCTCTACTATTGTTTAATGGTTATGCACTCAACAGTTGGGGAGATATATATCGATAAGGTTCCATTTAACTTGAAATGTTTGTCATTCATATGGGTTACAGTTACAATTTGGCAGTGAACATGTAGAATCAGATTGTATAGTTCCTTCAATCACAAGCATGTATTGGTGCATTGCATAGACCTTGTTGAGCTCATACACTTCTTATTTTTATTTCAGAATCTGATGATGGGAGTGCATTCATGGTTTATAATAGATGGGGTAGAGTTGGCATCAAGGGTCAAAACAAGTTACATGGTCCCTTTACAGCACGAGATGGTGCCATGCAAGAGTTTGAAATGAAGTTCTATGCTAAGACTAAGAACCATTGGTCTGATCGAAAATCCTTCGTTAGTTATCCAAAATGCTACGCATGGCTGGAAATGGACTACAATGAAAAGGAACCGGAATCAAATGTGAGTTGTGTTCATGCAAAGTCTATAATTCTTTTTCTCAGTCACAATTAGGATTATGCACGTACTAGAAAGAAAATTGCAATAGTGTTGAAAGAAAAGCTGAAATGCATGATCATGAGTTATAGGATATCTGTCTTGATTTTCCAATCCCTCATGGAGGTTTCAACATTCGCCAGACACTGAATTTCTTGAACATTATTAGGAATGGTAATGCTTAACACCACAAAATTGTCAGGTTAAAGAAATGCCCGAATCTTCCATAGCAATTCAACCTCGGGAGACTCAACTAGAGACTCGTGTTGCAAAATTTATATCTCTTGTTTGCAACGTCAGCATGATGAAGCAGCAAATGATGGAAATAGGTTAGCATACCCTTCATTTATATTTTACTAGCGACGAGGCTACCAATTAGAAGTGGTCCAAAAACATGTAGTTTTGTCATTTGAAATTTACATGGTTTACAATTACCAGGTCTCTTACCAGTTCTCACTTCTCAGTGTGGATCTGTTTTATCTACTAATTTCAGGATACAATGCTGATAAGTTGCCACTTGGTAAGCTGAGCAAATCAACAATTTTGAAGGTAAAATTTTGAGTCATGTATGTAAGTTATATTTGGAATTCTCATTTATCAGAATTGCACTGAACTGGCAATTAATGTTAAATTCGGGAGTTAGCCAGCTATTTTCTTGCCTTCTAATTTAAACGTCAATCATCTAATTTATGTGTGGTTATCATATTCATAATGTTCTGTGTTGGTGCTACATATCTTGAGTGTATGAAGTGGCAATCTCTTTGTTCAACTTCAGCTACTTTTTAGTAATATAATTTTAGCTTACCACCCTTGTTCAGTTAACTTAAATTTAATTAGATACTTTAAATTTAGTTGCCACTTTCTTTTCATGTGTTTCAGAATTAATATATATACACTGTTTCATGGTGTAATGATTAATTAGTTAACATATTTGCTTATATGTAGGGTTATGATGTTTTGAAGAGAATCGCAGATGTAATTGATCAGTCAGATCGTAAAACACTTGAGCAATTGAGTGGGTAAGAATTGTTTTGTTATGTTGTGCTTGCTATCTTTTCATTGATAAAAGACATTCAACAACATTAAGCCATGAAGTTAATCATGTGGGCTATGCGAGTTCCTTCATTCACTGTATAACGTATATAGCTTCAAAAGTTGGATTTAACTATTTTTGATTGATGGATTTTGTTGCAGGGAATTCTATACAGTTATCCCCCATGACTTTGGATTTAAAAAAATGCGTGAGTCTCTTTTTACCCCGGTCGAGTCTCGTACTAATAAATATTAATGGTTGTATATATGAAGACATCTTCTAAGTTTACTTTTTTTGCTTTGTTACGTTAATTAATATGTAAGCATATAAAATTGCAGGAGAGTTTGTTATTGACACCCCTCAGAAGTTGAAAAGAAAATTGGAAATGGTAATTTATTCTCTTTGTTGAAGTCATTATTGCTTATTTAAAGTGTTCTTGTACGGGACGGGGTGGATTACCGTAGTTGCAATTCTTGCATTTGAGGATTTCCCAGAGTTTTAGCATTATTATATATTTATTCTCTGACTACAGCCTTACAGTGAGATTTGCGTAACCATATTTGTATTGTTGGTTCTGTATTTCTTAGTTAGTTGTCTTTTGTTGAAGGTTGAGGCACTGGGTGAAATTGAAGTTGCGACAAAATTGTTAAAGGAAGATATCGAAATGCTGGTATTGATTCGCTTGTTTTCCTCACAATATATAGCAATGTTCACTGTGCTCATTTTAATGTTTCCAAAGAAAATGCAATACTCCAACTGGTTTCTTAATTCACTGTCTACTATTTGTTGTAGGGCGACCCCTTGTATGCTCAGTATAAACGGCTTCAGTGTGATTTGACGCCTCTTGAAACTGAATCCAAGGAATTTAACATGGTATTTATTAGATTTTTTGGGCGAGAATAGAAGTTTCAGCCCTTAATCCCAGTATTCATATCATCACAACAGTTCTCTAGCCGGAAAATTTGGTATATTGATGCAATTTTCTCCTTTTCTACATGGTCAGATTGCAAAATACACGCGGAACACACATGCAAAAACACATTCAAATTACTCTGTTGACATTGCTCAAGTATTCAGGGTATCAAAAGAGGGTGAGGCAGAACACTACAGAAAGGTGAGATTTCATATTTCATCATCCATATGCATATCATAGTTCACCTTTTGTTAGGTCCATTATATGCGGACTCTGTTTAGCTTCTGTAGAAATTACTTTACACGAATTTAGTGTTGTATGCATTGTATAACCTTCCTTTGCTCGTCTGATCAGTTCTCTTCTACAAAGAATAGAATGCTTCTATGGCATGGTTCTCGGCTTTCAAACTGGACTGGCATTTTATCACAAGGTTTTCCTTAACGTCTTTTATATTGAGTTGCATATATAATTATATACACATGCTCATTATTATAATTATCATCTGACACTTTGTGTCATACAACAACCGCCAGGTTTGCGCATTGCTCCACCTGAAGCACCTGTAACAGGTTACATGTTTGGAAAGGGGGTGTACTTTGCCGATATGTTCTCCAAGAGCGCAAACTATTGCTATACTAGTCGTGCTGCTACGACCGGTGTCCTGCTTTTGTGTGAGGTAGTTTTTTTCCTATATCAGGTGTTCCGGTGAAAATATGAGTATTTCATCGACTACATAAAAAATTATACTATTAGTATTACCTTAGTAGGAACCTTGAAATTTTACCTGGGGTAGAAATTATCTTTTGATTTTTCTCGCTCATTATTCTTGTTTTCTGATAGATGAATACTGTTTTTACTGTAAACACCTTAGGTTGCGCTAGGTGACATGGCGGAGCTTCAAGCTGCAAAATATGACGCTGACAAGTTGCCGGAAGGGAAGCTGAGGTTTGATCAACTGTTTGTCACAGTTGTATAGTTTAATATCTGCATGAACATTTTGGAAACTTTCATGACAGCCATAGTTTCACTATTGGTAAAGGTAGACTATAGGCATAATTTTAAATCATAGTTTTAACTTTAAATTGAAAATGCAATGCAGCACAAAAGGAGTTGGTTCCACGGCACCAGATCTCTCTGAATGCGAGGCACTTGAAGATGGTATAGTTGTTCCTCTCGGAAAGCCAAAAGAGCAACCTGGTCCTAAGGTCCGTACAACTGATTATATATTTATAAAATTTGATGATAATATCTGTGCGTAAAATTGGGCTATATATCGAATTGGCTTATGTACGCACATAATTACTCAACTCAATGCTCTGGAATCGACCATGACTTGAATCGTTGTTGCAGGGTGCGTTATTGTACAACGAGTACATAGTCTACAACGTGGATCAGATCAGGATGCGCTACGTTGTTCAAGTGAATTTCAAATACAAGCGTTGATCAGAATTAATTGTATTTTTCATTTATGTTATGTAGCAGAGCTTAGTCATTGTCTTAACATGTAAATGACTAGTTAAGTATGTATTTTATATATCTACGACTTTGGTTTTGCTGTGTTTCATTTACCGAAAAAGATCTAAAAAACGCAACAATCTGTTCGGTATCGATACACGTTGAATGATCAATCACTAATCCTAAAATGGGCCAAAAGCTATATGTATTCTTACTTAGATCTCGGAGACCAACCAAAGCTTGAAAGACATGATCTTTAATAGGATTCATATTCGCAAAGTGCATAACCGGCTCACACTAGCCCGTCAATTTGGGATACAATTGGAGATTTTGCTTAATATGTCACCATTTCACTTCACATAGACTAATGTTAATTCCAACATTGGGACATACACAAACAATTTCAATTTCTATAACGAGGCCAAAATATGCATAAACAATCCAGTCATCTTGCCTAATTCATCGCCATTTCACTTAGACGATAATGTTCATTCCATCACAACGACACAAACAATCCATTTTCATTCCCATCACGATCCTGTGAAAATGCATAAAAACACCATATTGCCTAACACAGTACACTACAGTTACTTAATTTTAAAACTCAGCAACAGTTACAACATATTAACAAGAACAAACCCAAGTTCAAGCATCATGATGATCCATTCTGCACTTGCAAAACAAGGCAAATGCATAAATAATCCTATCATCTTGCCTAATATGCCACCATTTCACATATACTATGATCTTAAAAGTCAACAAACCATTTCGATTTCTATAATGAAGACAACAAAATGCATAAACATTCCAATCACCTTGCTTAACATGTCACTATTTAATATAGACTATAGCATTAATTCAACAAATGCACACAAAAAATCCAATCTGCCTAACACTGCAGTTACATAATTTTGAAACTCAGCAACAATCACAATACATTAACAAGATTAATATACCTAATTTCAAGCATCATGTTGCTCCATTCCAAATTTGCAAAACAAAGCAAACACCACGAAAAAAAATTCAAATCAAATCCCAAAAGCACGTAGAATCTTAAAACCAGATTAACGCGCGCTAGCCTGAGTTAATTACATACTTGACTGCAAATGGTTGGTTTTTTCCCTCAATATATTGAATTGAGCTTAATCTGTAATTTTGTTCCCCCAAAGGGAAGTAAAACACTTGTCAACAATACTCAATCAATGGGGTCTCAAATTGCGCCTCAAAAGAAGAAAGACCATAATACAACCCTCTGAATGTCCAAAAACTTATATATATCCGAAAGCATACTGAAAGAAAAATCCTACCAGATGAGAGTCCCTTTTGGCAGCAGTTTAAGTTTACTTTTTCACTTCTTCATATTCCGCCTCTGGCGCCTGGTCGCCTCCCTGAGAACCTCCATCGGCACCTCCAGAACTAGAACCGCCACCAGACTTACCATGCATGTGCTCTCCAATCTTTGACACAGCTTTGTTAGCAGCATCAACCTTGGATTTGATTGCTTCAATGCTGTCCTCTTCCTTTGCCTTTCTCAAATCAGCCACTGACTCCTCAATTTCTTTGGCTAACTCACTTGGAATTTTGTCTCTATACTCTCCCAGGCTCTTCTCTATGCTGTAAATTACGGTATCAGCATGGTTTCTGACATCGATCAGCTCTTTCCTTTCCTTATCCTTCTGCGCATGCAACTCAGCCTCCTTAACCATCTTCTCTATTTCATCATCTGATAGCCCACCAGATGAACGAATTGTGATTTGTTGCTCTTTGCCGGTGGCTTTATCCTTGGCAGATACGGTCACCAATCCATTTGCATCAATGTCAAATGTAACTTCAATTTGTGGCACTCCCCTAGCAGAGGGTGGGATGCCAACAAGATCAAATTCTCCCAGCAGCTTGTTGTCCGCTGCCATTTCACGTTCACCTTGCAAAACCTTGATGCCTACCTGAGTCTGGTTGTCAGCTGCTGTTGAGAAAACCTAAAACCAAGTAACCACATCTATTAGAGTCTACCAACCTTAAGAATCTGTGCCACATGAATGTCAGATGTCTAACGGTTGGACACAAATCAGCTTATGAAACCACTTACCTGACTCTTCTTGGTAGGAATGGTGGTGTTCCTACTGATCAACCTGGTAAAGATACCACCTAGTGTCTCAATACCAAGCGACAAAGGAGTGACATCCAACAAAAGCAGCTCTTTAACATCTCCACGAAGAATACCACCTTGAATCGCAGCACCCATAGCAACTGCCTCATCAGGATTCACTCCTTTGCTCGGGCTCTTACCAAATATCTCAGAAACAACTTCTTGCACTTTGGGGACACGGGTCATCCCACCAACAAGTAGAATCTCATCAACATCCTTGATAGATATACCAGCATCCTTTACACAGTTCTTGCAAGGGTTCTTAGTCCTCTCAATCAAGTCATTAACCAAACTTTCAAATTTAGATCTAGTGAGTGTAATGTTCAAATGCTTTGCGCCTGAAGCATCAGCCGTGATAAAAGGAAGGTTAATATCAGTCTGGGTTGTTGATGAAAGCTCTATCTTAGCCTTCTCAGCAGCTTCACGAAGCCTCTGCAGCGCAAGCCTATCCGATGAGAGATCAATTCCCTCTGATCTCTTGAACTCACTCACTAGGAATTCGAGTAGAGTATTGTCAAAATCTTCTCCTCCCAAAAATGTATCACCATTCGTAGCTTTCACCTATGTAAAAAAACATATACAATTATCATGATACCTAAAAATGGATACAAAACCCATCTGAAACACAAAGATAAACTCATACCTCAAAGACGCCATTAGATATTTCCAGGATGGAAACATCGAAAGTTCCACCACCAAGATCAAAAACAGCTATGAGACCCTCCTTATTGTTCAAACCATAAGAAAGCGCAGCAGCGGTAGGCTCGTTAATAATCCTCTGAACATCAAGTCCCGCAATTCGACCCGCATCCTTTGTCGCCTGCCTCTGAGCATCATTGAAATAAGCAGGCACAGTAACGACCGCTTTCGTAATTGTCTTCCCAAGATAGGCTTCAGCGGTTTCCTTCATCTTGGTGAGAACAAAAGCACCAATTTGACTCGGAGAGTACTTGTTTCCGTTCACCTCCACCCACGCATCTCCATTCGGAGCCTCGACGATCTTGTAAGGAACCATCTTCATTTCCTTCTGTGTTTGGGGGTCATTGAAACGCCTGCCAATCAACCGCTTGGTTCCAAAAATTGTATTCTCGGGGTTGGTCACAGCCTGCCGCTTAGCTGGAGTGCCAACAAGCAGCTCCCCTTTCTGGTTGAAAGCAACCACCGAAGGCGTGGTTCGAGCGCCTTCTGAGTTCTCGATCACTTTGGCATTCTAAACAACATGTGTGTTGTCTAAGTAAATAACACAGAATAGGAGGTTCTAAAAACAAAACAAGAAGAAAAATCAAACCTTTCCCTCCATGACGGAAACACATGAATTGGTGGTACCCAAATCAATACCAATAACATCATTCCCAACAGGCCTTGTGCTGTAATGTAATAGTAATGGAAATGGAGGATTAAGACAGACGCTTCATAGCAGTGAATCAAAATTCAAACATAACATACCTGAATGGTCTACACAGATGAGATGATTTGGCAAATCCGCTTACCTGCAACACCAGATGAGATGATTTGGTAAAAAGTAGATTAACAAAACAAATCAGTGATTAATGGGCAAAGGAAGGAGAAATGATGGTTACAGCTGAGAGGGAAAGGTCGCGGCGTCGAAGAGAACGGAGCATGCCGTAACTGGCCATGGCTGTCGATTACAGATTGATTGATTGCAGAGGTGATTGTGATTGTGAGTGAGGGTTTAGGGTTTTAGTTACTAACGAGTATATAGAAGAGAAGAGAAGAGAAGAGAAGGTTCTAGAGATGTGTAGACAGACGCCTAACCAATTTTGTAACTCCTATGCTCAAACGACACCTTTCCGCGCCGTTTTCATTTTGTTCCACCATATTCCAGCCCGTTCTTGATCACTCCAACCTTTTTGCTGTAATTTCTGGTGATTTGTCTTATTATATCTTTATTTCCGTTGGCGTAATTTTTTTTGGGAATTCTAACATTCAATGGTAATAACAGAGTAATAGTAGATTGATTGTTTCAGTTAAAATTCCTTTGCCGCTTCCAGCAGTCACAAACAACAAAACTCATCTGACATATATATAAGCAAGAGAGAAACATTAGATAGCACCTCTCAACTCAAGCTAGTATTTTACAATTTCATTCAATCATATTATGATTTATGATAATCTGTACGTAAAATGTACAATATGCTTGCTGCCAATTACAGCATAAGTCTAAAAGAATCATCCACACCTAAACTCAGAAGTCAGAACAATACAAAAATATTTGACCAAACGTTTTCTGAATGAAATGACGAGTAAAAAAATCAGAGTGAAGATAAACCAGATGTGAAATTTGTCCTTATATCCGGAGGTAACCCTGTCTTTCTTGACCTCCATTTACTAGCGTCCGCTTGAGGAATGACCTCCTGTTGAGAGACCAACTTCTCCTTAGGGTCCTCCTCTTATGCCAAGAAACCACGCGGCTATAAATACTTGGACAAATGAAACACAGCAGCGCCAAAACTAGCGTTCCCACACAGATTATCATCACATTGCGGAAACCCTCTTTTTGACCCGGGTTCTTTTGTGCTGTCCATGGAACACCTCCCACGTTCATGCCAAATACTGTTACAAAATTCCAAAAGGTCAACAAAGATAAAAACACTTGTCCCTAAATGTTATCTAAGAGCGAGCGAGAGATTATTACCTCCAGTAATGATAGAAAGAGGAAGAAATATTATTGAAAGGAAGGATAGATAATACAGTTTCTTGTTTATTTGCTCAGCCTGCCAACTATCTAGACCAGCCTGAACTGCCGTCACACGATTTGCTACAAACCCCACATTCTCTTTTAGAATCCTCACACGCCCAATTAACTCCTCAAGGGCACTTATGTCTTCATTGGCAAACCAACTTTTCAATGAACATTTTTCTTTCACTCGAGGGAATACTTGCTCCCCATGTGCAATCACCTGAACTCGGTCAAAGAAGTTTGATTACAATTTGAACTTTATGGATCATCACATTTATCAGACCAAAGCTGTAATCCAGTAAAATATATCAGATTATTTTGAATGATGAGAAATGCATGCACTATGCATATACAGCTTAATGGACAATATAATGATCAAGTAAATGTTATCACTTATTATAGGGAGAGGGCGTAGTGTGGTGATGCACCCTGGTTTTGAACTTCTCCAATCAAAGAGATAGCAACATTAGGTCTGTGCAAGTAGTTCCATATCTAGCCATAATTTTCCACCATTTTTATCTTTGCAGTTTTCTATATTTGTTTCTATGATTGAGAACAATGTTTCTGATGATCAAAGAGTTTTGCCTGAATTACAAAACATTCTGACTTCTGTTTTCTCTAATTTTCTTGTAACTCAAAACTAAATCTACTTGTGAATCTTCTTCAAGCCTTTATTTTTGCTGTCATGACTAATAAGTTACCTGCAGGAGCCGTTGTAAGTTAAGATGCATTTTGGGAAATCTTCTATCGTCCAACATCTGTTTCTTTAATGCAAAACCACCTGAAATAAACCAAAATAATGACTGCTCATTTTCATTCCCAGGGTAAAGCATATAAATCCAAAAACAATCTGTGTTTATTAAAATATGATGCATATGGAACAATGTCATACCCAGGTGATCCCAAATTACTTTTTACGTTCAAGATAAATGTATCTTTCCAAAATTGCATCATAGTAAATGACTCTACAAAATCGTATCAAACTAGAGGCTTTTATCAGTGTTACGTAAGGTACTGTAAACAGAAGTAGGAAACTATATGCTGAAGAGCTCCATAAACTTTACAGCAACCTTCTCTCAAACTTGATACGAGACAACATGCACATAAGTTTGAGAGAGGTAATCTTTGAGTTAAATTGCTTGATAAGGCTACAATTGCTTAGACACCAAATGCGCGCTGGCATAACAAGAAGCCTAGTTAGAATTCAAAACTTCTGTTCCAGTCTTCCTCTTCTAAATCTATCTCT
>JAYMTS010000253.1:0-12213 GCA_036898005.1 Geranium phaeum
TAAGGGTAGATAAAAAAAGTGATGTAATTAAAAAAATAGAAACACAATGCAAATTTTTTTTTTCAAAATATCTTTTTATATAAAAACCATGTTTAAAACCCATTTTTCATTTATAATATTATTTTTTTGTTTAAAAAATAATATTATAATTATAACTTTATTTATTTATTTTATATAAAAAGATGTTTTGAAAAAAAATGTGTAACATATTTTTAAGATATTAAAGAAAAATTAAATACAAGGGAATTTTTGTCATTTTAAACTAAAACTAACTGAAATCTAACCTAATTGTCTAACTTGTCATTGTATTAAAGTTATCCGTCCTAAAAAATCAATTTTAAAGTTAGATGTACCTTATTCTAAAATGTGTTAAGTTAGCTGTATTAAATTGTCAGTTTTCCTAAAAATTATTATCGTTGTTTTACACTCGTAATATATTTGTTAAATGGCGATTTTGCAAGCGAAGAACAACAGTCTTACCAACGATCCCGAGCTCGGAGGTAGAACATGGTTCATGCTTGACTCGGACTCGGTTTCCGGTGACGGAGCAGAGGCGATAACGACGGCGTGAAGGCGAGTGTCTCAAATTTTTTACGATAAGCCAAACAAAATCCAAAAAATTGAAGCTAATCACACCTGAACAGCCTAAACTCCTTGTAGCAATTGGCAGGAAAAAAAAAGAGAGATGGGGAGAGGGGCAAAATTGTCTTAGATTTGTTAAACAGGTTTCAACAGGTGTACCTAACTGTAATTACCCCTAATGAATAAGGATTTATTAATGTCAAACAGTTTGATCTATTAAAATTAAGTATATTTTCTGTTTATAGTTGAAGTAGTTACGGATTCAGTAATATTTTTTTTGTTTTTCCTTTGGGTGCATTTTTTCCAATCAGCTTATGTTTTGCTATTTCTTGTAGAGTGTTTGCAGTGAGCAGAAAGTGAATGCATTGACTGCTAGTTTTGTACACTTACCTATTGGGGAGAATGTTGACTGGAGACTGTCAGCTACTATTTCTCCTTGCCATGTCACGGTGACTCCTCAATTTTTTATGTCTATTTTCATCATTTTACATGTTGAAGTTACTTACACTGTCTATCACACATATTAATTTTGTATTCTTCTTCTCGCTCACACCTCGTCTAAAACAAGCTACTTCAATACTGATCAATAGCTATGTGCTGAAATTGTCTTGTCTTGCATTGTGGTCTTAACAACTAAATGCTGATTTTTTTGTTTATAAAATCAGCACTATTGTTTAAATCTCCAATCAATTATTGTATGCTGAAATTTGTTCCACAAAATTAGATGTTGAATTTAACATTTCCTATTGTAGTGTGGTAAAACTCATAGTAACTTATTAGTTGCTACTAGGTTGATGAAATAATAACTTACTGTAGTTTAAGTAAACGTATGACTATAGTATAACTTTTTCTTAGATAGTTTTCTATTTAGTGTAGGTCAATTCCTTATATGAAGGATTGCCTCATTGTACTTACAAATCATTTTGTTAGAGCTATTGTCTTATTTCCATGCTAGATAGCAGACCTGTTTAATTAGTTTGGCCTGTGTTTGTGTGTTAGATATAGGCAGAACCAATCAGGTTCGAAGTCTTTCATCCATCTTTACCGTAAAATTGGAGCCTGAGGCAGTGAGTAACACTCACTTTGCCAGCATAAGCATTTACCCATGTGATTCGTTCATTCTTGATCCAGTGATCAACGACCTTTGGATCTTACAACTAGGTCTTTAACAACCCATGTTTGACCATCCTGCAATTTTCCGACCATTCAATAGTCATGCGCGTGTCTTTAACAACCCATGTTTGACCATGTGGTTATTTTCTGCGTTTGAACTAATTTATATCTATATTATGTTGCAATCCTTAATGTTGACTAGAATAGAGTATGCAATCTTAGAGAATTATTTCCTCATCTTTTGACTCACCAATCACTTTTCACAATCATCTTAGGCACCCCTAGTCTATCTAAAATTTAAAGATTAGTTCCTAATCTTTCAAAATTGTAACTGCTTGAATGTGACTCATGTCAGTTGGATAAACATTCGCGTATCCTGAGCGTCTTAATTATGGAGTTGCATCTCCTTTTGAATTAGTTCATAAGGATGTTTGGAGGCATAGTCCAATTCCTTTAACCTTGGGTTAGATATAATTATTTTGGGCCTTAATTTATGATCAAATTGCTCTTGGTATTCTTAAATGAAACATCATTACGAGTTATTTTTTATTTTAATGAATTTTATACTGAAATCAAAGCTTTATGCCAGCATAGACATGAGAATGCTAAAAAATTTCTTTTAAAGAACTCATGCTATCGTTAGGGATTTTCTTCCCTAATTTCTCTATTATAAAGTTTTATTTGCGATAAAAAAACTATAATGGTGTTCTTAATCTGCCCTCTAGCTCAGACACATCTCACCAGAATGATGGTGAATCGGTGATTAACATAAAAACTGCTATCTCTTTGAAACTTCTCACACTATTATTCTTGACACTATATTGAATATGTCCCGCACAGTTCTGTTGGTTGATTGTTCTCTCAGCTTTGTGTCAAGGGATTCCTGGTATAAGTTTGCTTATGCATTTTGTTGTTGACGGAGGTGGGTATAATAAAAAGTGAGTTTACATATGTGGCACGAAGGTTCTGCTGTATTAAAAATATGCTGTTTGTTAAAATTAAGCAAAATATAGTTGCTTGTGAATGTATTTAACCAAAAAACTTGATCATTCATCTAAATCATATGCTGCATATGTTGATCTTGTTTTTAGTATCATAATTTATATATTGGCCACGTATTCCTGAATTTAGTCTTCCCCAAGGGCAAGATGTCTGTTTATGACGCCCTAGTAGTCTATAGTCGAGATATTGTGGGATATGATAGTGTAAATTTGAATTTGAAAAATGTTCTATATATTTCTTCTATTCAAGAAGATACCTAATTATATATCATGTGCCCTAAGATATACTTTTGCTCTTCTAATTTGAGTTTGCAGGTTTTGATGGAAAGTTGTGATCGCTTTTTGGAGTTCGTGAAGAGGAGCAACGCAGTTAGTCCAACTGTTGCTTTTGAAACTGCTGCTGCTTTGCAGGTAATTCAAGTGCCATTTATAGGCTACTCATTCTTCATCTCTTTCTATCTGAGTAAATGGTGAAGTGAATGGCTTAATTGTCTGTTGCAATCCTCTATGTCAAATGCAGATGAAGATAGAGAAGGTGACACGTCGGGCACAGGAGCAATTTCAGATGGTATTGGAGGAGCAAAGCAGGTTCCATCCTGCCATTACTGTCTTGTTATATTTTGTAGTTTGTATGTCTGAACTAGTACTTGTTTATTGTTTAAGTGAAAATTCTTCCAACCTTAATTACTTATCTGCAAGTTCCATGAATGTTTATTACAAAGCGGAGAAGGATGGCTGTTAAGAGCAATGATGTTATGCAGATATTACAAGTAGGAAAACCTTCCTGTAAGATAGGTGTTTATCTATCACTATTAATTTGAATGCAAAAATCACATGATGAGATTTCTGTCACGTGAAGACTTACCTAAAGCCAACCAATTTGCTATTTCAAGTAGATAATCCATGTGGGAGGTACCTTAAGGTGGCGGTGATAAGCAAAATTTATGTATTTAGGGAAGTGCTAGGATAAGGTTTTTATCATCCGTCATGTCTGACAGAACTGCACTGCACACCTTTGTTGAGTTGATTAATGATTATCACTTGGTCAGCAAAAATTATATGGTCTTGACATATGACTTATCAATTGTTTATTTTTTTGTATTTAATATAAATGCCTTTAAGAGATCCTTATCTATGTCTTTGATGATTGTTTATTTGCTTAACTGTAGTCCAATAATATAATTTTAATGACGTCTTTTGACAATAGTTTTAAATACTGTTTGCCCTTGCGATTTAATGAGATCTTAGGCAGAGTCTAACTGAACTCCTACAAGGGTCACCCAACACTATTTCTACCCAATGCAATTCCCAGGCCAAGACTTGCCTTCCAAACCCAAATATCTATCCAGTCCAGTCTTAACAGTGTGCGACAGGCCGATTAGGCTCTATAAGTAACAGATAATTGGAATATAGAACATAACGTAAATCTTATAGATTCCCGTCTCCTAGCTCCCATCGGTGTCTATCTGTGCTGAAGATGCCTTACAATCTAGGATCGTGGAAGAGCTCAACAATGTGCCCGATGACCTTGAAGGTGGATTGGGCATGTAATGAATGGTGGTGAGGCTCCATTTAGACGACAACCACCCGTTTTTAAAGAAAACCTTTGTAATTTATTGGTTTTCGATCACGTGGTTTCTTATTGGAGTTCGATTTCATAATTGCCCCGGCCTCAGGCTCAGCCGGTGGGTGCTTACTCATATGGAACACTATGGTTTTGAAGTTATCGTCCTAGGTGATTAGGGGACATGATTCTCTGGTCAGATTCATTCTCATCTCTACGCCTTGCTCTATATACTCTTGCTGCCTCTGCCACACTACACGCCATCCTCAGGTCAGTTTTATCATGTCTGATGGGGTTCGCAGAGCTGCCCCTAGACATTTCAGTGGATTTCAACATTGTCAGATCCTCGAAAATTACTCAGGCTCCCATGGTGACAGTACAATATTTGATGACTTCACTCTCTATTATGGACCTCTCAGTATTCTTCGTAGCTTTGAGTTTGTTTATGGGCTGTGCTATCCATTTTTGTTTCTTGTATCTTTGTTTACGATTCCTGGATTGTTGTTTTGGGGCTCCCACCCCGAGCCCCCTTGTTTGTTATTAATGTATTTCCTTGATGCTGATCAAGATTTTTTTTATTGGCTTTCTTCTGTTTTGCTTCAATTGCTGAAGAGAAACGAAACCATTTGGATTCATTTCATAAATTTTAACTTTTCCTTTTTCAGATTTGCTCTTGACATTGATTTTGATGCTCCAAAAGTTAGAGTACCTATAAAGAAGTGTGGGTCTTCCGAACAAGATAGTCACTTTCTCTTGGATTTCGGCCATTTCACTGTGCACACCAATGTAATTTTTTCACTTAAATATTTCAAATGTTAAGATTTTCACTGGCTTCATTTGAAAAAAAAGATATTACCATCGCAGGAACATCAGCCCGATGAGCAGAGGCAGAATTTATATTCTCGTTTTTATATATCTGGAAGAGATATTGCTGCTTTCTTTACAGATCACTGTCCTGACTGTGAACAGTATACTTCAGTCACACCAAATTATTGTGATCAACAAGGTGAACCTATGATGGAGAAATGTGGCAATTTCTACTCTCTCATTGATAGGTGTGGAATGGCAGTAATTGTTGACCAGGTATCGCTTTTAGTTGTCATACACATCAAATTAGTTGGACCAAATAAGAGTTGCACTTGCGCTGTAGTTTTGTAGACTGTCTATTCTGATCAAATTTGTGTATTTATTGAAGATCAAAGTCCCACACCCAAATTACCCATCATCGCGTATATCTGTCCAAGTGCCAAACCTTAGTATTCATCTCTCCCCAGCACGGTATGGTAGACTCATGGAATTGTTAAACATGTTGCAAGGCACAATTGAAACTTGTGCTCAGCCTACTGGTGAAAATTCCCAAGCTGAAGTTACTCCATGGAATTCCACTGATCTTGCTACAGGTGCTAGAATCCTTGTTTGGACGGTAAGTGGGCTACTATATAGAAAAAGAGCTGAGAAGATATTTATTTTGGCATGTAGCTGAACGATTTGATTCTAATGATTGTATTTGTAAATCTTGCTAAGGGGATCGGCAATTCCGTAGCCACCTGGCAGCCTTGTTTTCTTGTTCTATCAGGATTGTATCTTTATGTTTTGGAGTCCGAGATGTCCATCTATTACCAGCGGTATTTGAGGTATTCATTCTATTATCTTTATCCCTTTTGTTGCGTTCTCAGTGAAACTGTTTTTTATTCTGTTTATTCATTTAGCTGTTGTTACTCAAATGCGCTGATATTTTATTCTCTCAGTGATCTCTTTTCTTTTGATAAGTAGCATGTAGTTGGTTCTTCTGTACACTGTTAGTTGAAAGTTTCTATTATTTCAATACTGCAGCATGGCCAGTAGACGGGTGCATGAGGTTCCTTCGGAAAATGTTGGTGGTTCACAGTTCTGTTTGGCTGTTAGTTTCCGAGCGATGGAAGCTCAGAATGTAAGTTTTGTTGGTTTCAAGTAAAATAGTAATTTAAGTTTGATTTTTGTCCAATTGAAGAGTCATTTAAGGCATGCCCCCACCCTCTGTCAATAAATCTTAACTGTTTTTCAAAGTTGTTTGTAGTTTTCCTTTTATTCTTGGCATACAGCCTCCGTGCAAAAGTAGGGGTAATACTGCATGACGACATAAATGACCCTCTCCAGACCTTAAAAATGATGGAGCTTCTTCATTCATCAGGCTGGTCCTCTTGGCAGGACATATGTTATCATACAAACTGTTGGTTGATCTATTATTTTGCTTGACAGAATTACTAAAACTTGTTTTTACAATACATATTTGTTTTCCTACTAGAAACATTACCTGATAATATCAAAATATATTTTTTGGCATTTATCTAGAGTATAGAATATACTTGATAAGGTCAAATGTTCTCCATACCTATGACCTCAATTATTCTCAACTTCTACTTAAGCTATGGTGGATTCTACTGTAATTAATGGACTGAGTTGTAGGTTTTACATTATCTAGTTTTTAATTCTGTTAAGTGTTGAGGCTTGAGCTTTGTGGCAAATGTTGCTATTGGCTTAGTGATCAGTTCTTAAACATGGTGGTTTACTGCCAGATATATGGACATTTCCTTGGAGGACAAAATTTGTAAAACATTGTTTATCTGTTTTTATTGCATTTTGCATGGAGCAATGTTGTTTTTTTCTGAGGCACAAATAATACTTCTTGGTCTTCTGATTTTTTATTTATTTATCTTTTTCATTATTATTTTGGCGGTTGTTATCTATTAATAGGCATTGGAGTCTTCTAGCACCTGGGTCATAGAGTTTCGGGATATGGATGAGAAGGCCATTTGGTTGAAAGGACTCGTGCAAGCAACCTATAAAGCTTCAGTATGATATGATTTTACTTGTCATTATTTGTTTATTTGTTCTACGTTTATGATGATATTTATTTATCATTGCAACTTATATTTATACTTGTGTAGGCTCCTCCATCTGTTGATGTAATTGGTGACTTAAATGATAGTGGCATTGAGTTGGATGGATCTCATGCCGCAGAGTTCAAAACTGCAGATCTTGTCATTAATGGGTCATTATTGGAAACAAAGTTATTTATGTATGGAAAGGTCAGATGTTTTTATTTGTTTTTATATTTGCAATAATTTAAATAGCAATAATGTTGGCTTGGGGATTAGAACCATTGGGGATTAGCACCAGTGACTTCGTGCTTAATATATGAGGTCTCTTCCACTTCGCCCACAACCTTTGGTATGGAAAGGTCAGATGTGGTCTATTGTCCTTAATGTCATATCATTTGTTTATTGATCTAGCTTAATTGTTTTACTTGTTGATGGTCAGTGTCATGGTTTTATAAGGCTATTGAGGCGTGCACCTTGAGGCCGCCTCACTTCGAGGCGGTCGAAAACAGCCTCTAAGGCTACGCCTCTCATCTATGTACCGAAGCTATAGCCCGTGGGCTTTCGCCTCACGCCCTAGGTATCGACGTGGTTGAGGCTTACGCCTCAGATGTAGGCCAACATTTAAAATTTTAAAAGCCCATTTCGGACTTTTTATAAAATTTGCATATCTGGATTTTATAAAATGTTGTTATTGAGCTTGTAATGTTGGTAAGAAGGTAAAGATAACCTAGTAAATGTAGGGAATAATAAAAGTAAAACATAAGTTAGAAGAGGAATCGGCAGCAACTCCTCCATCGAGTTCTATCCGGCAGCTCCTCCCAGCTATTTCTTTGATGATTTTTATTTTATTTTGTTTTCCGATTTTTATTTTTTTTGACGGAAGCTTGGTGTTTGCTGATTTTTCTTAGTTTATAATTATTCATAATTGCAAATGTAGTTTTTTTTATTTTTGCTAATTCATTGATGATTTGTATTTTGTTATTTATTTTGCTGATTGTTTTCTTAATTATATTTTTATGACATTTTATAAATTTATTTGTCTTATCATTGAGCCTTACGTCTCACAGTGCTAGGGAGCACACCTCAGTTCTCGATTTAGCCTTTCAAAACTTTGGCCACTGTTCTAAAATCGAGTTGACTGAGTTTTGGATGAGTTTTAGTACTCCCCAATTTATCAGGGACAACTCGGTCTCGGTCAAACCTTTTCAAAGTTTATAATTTTTTTTTGCATATGCTTTGAAATCGTTCAATATTTGTGCTTTTGTTTGAACTTATTAAGTTGTTCGAAAGTATCTTATATTACTAAATATTTAAATTATATACTTGAATTAATAAATACAAAATGAGTTTTAATACAAAATGAAGTTGCTGATTTCTCCCAGAGTTCTCAAAGTTCTTTGCGTTTCTCCTCGCCGACTTCTCCCCAATCCCAAGTTATAGAAACTTGATGATGGTTTCACATAATGGTCATAGCACATTGTACAAGGACTTAATTAACAGTTACTATTATTTTGCAGACTGGTCTGAATGATGGCAAGCATCTTGAAGAGAATCTTATTGTTGAGGTTTTTATTGGTGGGGCAAAGGTTAGTATTGCACGTTCGTCATGTACTGCAGTAGTTCTCCAATTTCTTGTTTGGATTTTTGAAATTTTGGTTGGAATTAGTTCAGAATGATTATTTACTTACAATGTTAGTTGAAATGACATGAATATCAAAATGTATTTCTGGTACAAAATGTAGCATCAGATAACAAGTTTTTTTGGTTACCCATAAAAACAAGTTCACTTAGGGCAGCATGGAATTGTTCAATCTGATCAAATAAGTTTCTTTGATGAAGAATATATTGAATGAGTATATATCTGGCTCTCGCGAGAACCTTCATAAGAGTAACTCTAAATCAGTCCACATAACTCATGAAATTTCATGCATGCCTCTCTATTATATGACAGGTGAACGTAATTCGATGGGAAGGTGACCTGACAGTCAAGATGAAGTTGCACTCTCTGAAAATTAAAGATGAACTTCAAGGTCGCCAGTCTATGAAACCCCAGTATCTAGCCTTCTCTATTCTGAAAAATGAGCAAGTAGGCTCTTCTACTGGCCCTTTTGATAGTCGTGAGCATGTGAAGGAGACGGTCGTGCCATTGACAGAGGATGATGATGTTTTCAAGGATGCATTACCAGATTTTCTATCTTTATCAGATCCAGGCTTTTCTCCTCATAACATGGATAAGTCTCACAACGGAATGATGAGGGACATTGTACATTCTGCTGGAGTCGAGTCTCCTAAAGGCTTAAGTGAAAGAGATCCAGGGAAAGGAAAAGGTATTTCTGGTGATATTTTCTATGAGGCACATGGGGGTGAGGGTAATGATTTTGTCTGTGTTACCTTTGCTACTAAGAGCCCAGGTTCTCCCAATTATGATGGAATAGATACACAGGTACCCAGATCAATAGAAACCCTGAATTGTCAAATTCTCTTTTCTATATTTTCATCGGTTATTATACTTATTTATTCAACTTAATATTTTCAGATGAGTATTCGCATGTCCCAGCTCGAATTCTTTTTTAACAGGCCAACTCTTGTTGCGTTAATTGGTTTTGGATCTGATTTGGGAAATTGCAATTCCACCTTGAGTAGCACCGAAGAAGCTAAAGCTTCTGAGGATATTTTGTCTATGACCAAGGAGAAGGCTGATGATATTGGGCGTATTAAAGGGTTGCTGGGGTTTGGTAAAGGTCGTGTTGTGTTTTATTTAAACATGAATGTCGATAGTGTCACTGTGTTTCTTAATAAAGAGGATGGCTCTCAGCTTGCAATGCTTGTACAAGAAAGTTTCTTGTTGGATTTTAAGGTACCGGGAATGCCTTTTCCTACTAACCTGGTGTTTGCTTCTCTTCCAGTATTTGCTGTCATAATTTAAATGAGAAATTGAATCTTATTACAATTGTCAATGTAGAAAGGAATTGTTATTTTAAAAATAATATTGGGAATAGATTTCTATTTTAATTGAAACTTCTGTTAGTCATTTCTTCTTTTTACATCCTTTCTTTTTGTACCATTTCTCCCTTTGCAGGTCTACCCTGGTTCTATTTCTATTGAAGGTACATTAGGAAATCTCCGACTTTGTGACATGTCGCTTGGTTCAGATCACTGTTGGGGATGGCTTTGTGATATACGTAACCCTGGTGTGGAATCACTAATCAGGGTATGTCATTCTTTTTCAGGAGTTCACTCTGGGATTTTGTTTGTTCTTATGCTTAATTTTGTTTTATTTGCATAATTACAATCCACCCTCTTCTGCTCCAGTTCAAATTTAACTCTTATAGCACTGAAGATGATGATTACGAAGGATATGATTATAGCTTGAGCGGTCGACTTTCTGCTGTTCGCATTGTTTTCCTTTATCGATTTGTCAGCGAGGTATGTATGGACACTCATTATTGTTTCTACGAAAAATGGCAAAAAGGTGCTATGTACCAGGACACTTTTGCAAGAGGGTGTTGTGTAATTGTTAATGGCAAAAAGATGCTGTGAACTTTGTGTTTTTAGGCAAAATCTGTGTATTTTTATTTTTTTTAAAATGAATAATTTGCCCTTAAAATTAAGGATTAAGATTTTTATAAAAGATTTTAAAATTATTTTACTAAAAAATAAAATTATACAAATTTTAATTAGAAGAGAAATAGAAAACATCAAAAAATATTTAATTTTAAGTTTTGAAAAAATATAGTTCTTAATTTTAGGGCCATTTTCGTCATTTTTTTAAGAAATACATATTTTGCGCGAAATAACAAAGTTCAGAGCACTTTTTTGTCATTAACGAAGGATACAACACCCTCTTGCAAAATTGTCATAGTATTGGGGCTTTTTTGCCATTTCCCTTATTTCTACTCACTTGATAAACGCCATGGTTTACACACCTTGTAGCTCCATTTTTCTAATATATCTGAAGTTTTTCTTTTGTTCTGAGTTTGAGATATTTATGGATGCATGGTTTGCAGATAACTGTGTACTTCATGGAAATTGCGACACCGGTTCCTGAAGAAGCAATTCAACTTGTCGATAAAGTTGGAGACTTTGAGTGGTTAATTCAGAAATGTGAATTTGACGGAGCCACGGCATTAAAGCTGGACCTCTCCCTTGACACACCAATAATTATTCTTCCAAAGAACTCAATGAGTAAAGAGTTAGTATATGCCTACATCAATGCTTTTCATATACAGTCTACTCGTCTTAAACATGTATACATGGGCTATGGTTTTGTATAACCTTATTTATTGTGTTTGTGCAGGTTCACACATTTAAAATTGTAGTGACGTGAAGTCATTTATGATTTCTTTCATAGTACATGTTATGGAACATCAGAAAATGTTGTCATGCTACACTGTTTTAATTGATTACTAGTTTCATGCTTCGGTCAAATAATAATAGCTTCCAATTTGGTCTAACCAAAACACAGTGAATTATATACATGACATACATTGCACAGTTATTGTAAATGCAAATGGGCGCTAAGTACAGGTTGTTAGAACACTCAGGAGTGCCCATATCATTTCTTACATCTGATTAGGACAGTAAAAAATTGTAAGAAGTTTCTGTTTATTTTTTTCCCCTTTCTCTTTTGAGTTTGGTTAGCATCTCCTGTTTCATCCGCCAATATTTTCCTGTATATTCAATTTCTCCATTACTTGAGTGAGATTTGGTATACGGATTAAAGGGATATGGCTTTATCACATTTCTCTCATGTATAGTGCACTTTGTTTTCTTTTCTATGGGTTTACTGAGTTCTGTGTATGTAGGTACCTGCTTCTGCTCTTGTAATTGGATGCTATTCTTTTGAACGAAACTTCTATGATGCTTACTCCTTTTCCATGTTTTTTTTACCATTGCAGTTCTATTCAATTTGATATGGGTCAGCTGCGTGTGACAAACGAATTGATTTGGCATGGATGCCCAGACAGAGATCCTTCAGCTGTCCACATTGATATTCTTCATTTTGAGGTGAATTATTCTTTATTGCTGCAACATTATGGTTTGAAGGACTAAACCTTTACTTTGGTTTAAAATCTCAGCTTCTCGGAATGAA
>JAYMTS010000254.1:0-12208 GCA_036898005.1 Geranium phaeum
TTGTACATAAACACGGTGTAGCAGAGCATGTTTTTGCCAAGAAATAAGTAGGTAGAATATTATGATAAACATGATAATGTGTATGACATATATAGCAAGTACTAAATAAGTTCAGGGCACATTCTAAATTTAAGAAAATAACCACTGCCACATCGCAAATCAATTCAGGGTCTACTATAATTTTAAAGAAAAATACTATTGCAACGTCGTGTTTGAAGTCTTCGAATCCTAGCAATGTGATTTTTGTCATCCCTATACACGGCCTTGCCCTTACTTCCACAGAGTGGTTATTTTACCGACCCAAACTCATCAATTTTACGTTACACCAAGGGTCATTCCTTCCTATAAGCGCATCACCCAGTTGTTGGAAGAGCTAGAAAGGTATGCATCATGCATGGTGCCATCTTGAAAATTTAAGCAACAAGTAAAACCAAAGTACCAACAATTAATATAAGTTAGATAGGGAAAAGGGTTTCTTGATAAAGGCGAATCGATACTCCCTTAGTGATGACTAACATCAAATTAGCCTTTCTAATACTTTTTCGGGGCTCTAATCCTGCCAAAAAACTGGCTGACATGTTCACTTAGTATTAGGCTTACTGCACCCACTGAAGACAATAAAAAAGTGGGGTTTATGGTTTATTTAAAGATCCACCTCAAAAGCTGTTTATCGGCACTTGTAAGATTTCCTCTACCTTGTACTTGATTTGCTAATTGTTTTTTTTCACTCAGTAATATTTTGCAAAGTTTTCATTACATTTACTGGCGGCTTGCCTCTTACTTCTATTTCTTTATTTTGATTAATTTTCTTATTATTTTAACAAACGATATATGTAATCAATGAATTATTTTTGTCTTGTTAACATATTTAATTTCGCACTGTCCCTTAGCTGCCTTAAAGAGGCAGACAGGTAGGTTTGTTTCATATATCACTTTGATGATTGGAATTTGTTATTAGATGACTGGATGGAGCATAATGATCTTTTCCCTTGCCTAATTTATGTCACTTAACAATGTTGGCTCATTGCATTGATGACTGGTAAGATCCATCTTGGCTTTACAGACAAGCAAGTTATTAACATATTTTTCTTGGTGCTAAATTATTTAGTCTCATGATGAAAAGACAATTAATTTCTCATCTTTATTTTTCTATTCATCATTTGAGGACCAAAGTTAAGATCAAAATCCTAAGAAACCACACGAACAACCTCTTAATTTCGGATATGATTGCTATTCACATTCAGCATTTGTTCACTCTGAAATCTCCTGAAGGACTAATAGTAATGATTCCCCCACTCATATAACTTAAAAGATGGAACATATCAGAGTTTAGTTTCATCGCCTATTACGAACTTACTAAACTTAATTATAATAGTATCAAAACTCAAGACTGAAATAGTTTGTAAGGATTGATTGCTTTTCATGAAAATACCCAAGTAGCTTTTGTAAACATGGAGCATTGAGTCACTGTCTAGGTACTCTTGGATAGTGACCACTAGCCATTGAGTGCATAATATGAAAAACTTTTATTGCCATTTTCACAAACTTCCATTGGATGACAATGGCACAGTGTGTGCAAAGTGCACGGCGTTCAGACAAAGATTTTTAATCTCTCTTGACCAAAGCATGGCCATTATCAAAAGTTAGTGCAAGAGAAAAAAAAAAGAGTACATTTGCTTTTATCTCCTCTCTGTCTCAAAATCTCACCCCCTGCTGAGTTGTGATCTTTCTTGATCATCGCAGGCTGAGATCCTAGCAGCTGACAAGGAGTAAAACCCGACCTCGCTCATAGTTTTTCTTGAATGGAACTTCTGCTGAGATTGTTTGCAATGCGCAATTGCTCCCTGAATTGGACTCTCCATCTCTGATTTTGTACTGCTGCTTCTTGTCTTCATGTTCTTCAGCTCATTGATACTGGTTGAAGAAGAGTCAGATGAAGAAGAAGAAGATGGTGATGGTGATGACTTGTTTGTTGAATGATGCCTGATGGAGAGAGAGAATGATCTCATGTGTCTACCACCATCCTCTGTGATCTTCGCATTGTCAAAGCTCCTCATGACAGTAGTTGATCTCTGGGACGTGTTCTTCTTCGGGGATTTCACATTCTTTGCATCTGCTGCACGAGATTCATCCGAACAGCTAGACTTGCCAAAGAAAGACCTGAGGTATGCGCGAGAAGCCTTGAGTTTTGAACCGAGCGAGGACTTGTTCATCACGTTAAGCCTTCTTGTCCAAGAAGACTTTTTGGAGCTCTCACCGACGAAGCCGCTGAGCTCGGTGGAGTAGTGCAAGAAGTACTCCTCCGGGTTGAGCTCACAACTGACCTGACACGACTCAGAAGGCGAGGCATTGCAGGACTCAAACGGGGTGGTGGCAGTGGGTGTTGGGGCTCTTGTGGTGGCCAATGGGGTGCTGTAAAATTCTTGGGGGAGTTTCTCCACCATTTGTAGGCGTGGAGGGAGGTGGAGAGGGAGGAGCTTCCCTTTGTAGAAAAGCTCATCGGCTGGCGAAGTCGTCGTGTCTCTGTCTAGAGGGCCTGAGGACATTTGGAACTCAAACTCGCGAGGGTGCGAAGGAGAGGTGATGGAGTTGGAGAGGAAGGCCGAGAATGCGCTTACTTCCATGTCAATGTACTCATCTTCTGCATAGTCATAGGAGATGAAGTTCACAGCCATTTCTACAGGTAAAATGGACCTTTCTCTCTAGAATTTGGTTATGGGAAGCTGAGCTTTGTTAAGGGACATATGCACCATTTAATAGAGCAAGTGATATTGCTCAAAGCCATGAAAAAGAAGCAACTTTATTATTATTATTGTTATTGTCATTGTTATTAGATATTTGGGTGTCCAGTCCTTGAATGCTTCCAAATATAAAATTCAGAAACATGAGGGGGTATTGAGTGGCCCAGAAGAGTGACCCATGTCTCTATTTATTTTTCTTGATATTTCATTCTAGTGGATCATTTCTCATCGCCTTTCTTTAAATATGGACTCTTGTTTCTTCTTTTACAAAAGAAGGCAAATGGAATCATCACTGTCTTTGGAAGGTTGATTTTCAGTAAGATTTATATTATCTCTGTTAATGGGATTTTGGACTGTGCATGGGTCCTTATGGTGACATCATAAATAGTTTTTGCTTATCAGTTTTTGTAGGTAGCATATGGTGATGTTCCGAGGATGTGATCTTTACTGCACAAAGAGAAGAGCGTGCTTGTTATCATTTCAGACACCCCCAAAGTTTGAAGGTTGAGGTACAACTTATAGGAATTGCTTCCACTAATAAGATTATATATTTAACTCTAGGTTTCAAATTACGGGTTCAATACCCAAAACATGTTTCTTTAACATATAGTACTTTATTTTGTTGACGTAATGTTGATATGCCAATGGTTCGTTCCATGATGGAAATGACCAAAACTGGGCGGCATATACTTTAGGTTCTGAATTTGAAAGAAAAACAATATGTTTGCTATTTTCGAATAAAACGAATGCTCTAAGTACAATAAACATAGTCCTATGTAGCATTTTGCTTTGGTAAGCAAACAAATTAGAAGTGATTGAGGTCATCTCATGGGTTCTGTATAAAACATACAGACAATTACACTTATTAACTATTCGAATTGTGTGTAACATGATAAAAATGATTGAGAAATGTTTCATACCTTACCCTAAAGAAGGGACAAGAGGAAGTGTTTAAAAATTCATGGAAGGTCATAAAATATTTGAGTGTATCTAACTTGGGAGCCAAGGGACAAAAGTCCCAGATTCTGGTACATGTTCATGTGTTTACTAACTGATCAGTTAAAAAGATTAACTAAATAACTAGAGAGCATGTACCCAAGAGAAAAAAAAAAAGAGGATGTGTATATTTTAATACACAGCCCAAAATGTCAAAACAAAACCTGGTTTTATGGGACTCTCTAACAAATAAAATACTGCAAACCCCAATGAAAAGAAGTTCAGGTGTTGAATATAATATGAAGTTAGAGATAGATAGAATAACTTTTATGATGTATGTGCTTTACCTGGTTGCAATACTTTTACAGGATTTCCGGGTGTCCATTAAAAAATATTTGTGCTCGTTCTTTATGGGAACTCTCACCGTGTTAGATTCATGATTTTAGTTTTAGAGCTTAAAATACTGTGTTTCAATTATAATACTAATACTATTTGAAATGACAGTAAAAATTGTCATTTGAAATCAAATTCAGCTTCTCGGACACTATTGACTGTATGTAAATGTCCTCATATTTCCCGAAATCTACATTGTAATGTTTCTTCTTTCGCCGTGACAGGTAAAGAAAAAAGAAGATTAGGTGTAATAAGAATAATAGAGGGATTGACCCGACGATCCGACAGAGGAAGGTGGGGAAGAGAGAATGGTAATGTAATTGCCCACCACTATATGCAAAGCTTCTATGGATGGCTTCTGTTTTGTAAAGTTTAGCTTCTCTCCCTTTCACTGGTTGTTAAATTGAATTTTAACCACAACTGAAAAGGGCCAAAGCCAAATTAGGAGGAGGTTGTGTCAGTTTCATAACAATTTGTTTTTGTTTGACACCAACAAAACATAAGAAAACAAACCAGCCACTTTTCCTCCTCATGTCTTGTCTTTATAATTCTTCCCAGCCATGTCCATGGCATCTCTTGGCTTCAAAGTTCAAACCCACCATAAAAATATGTGGACTCAGCAAAAAGTAAATGAAATGAAACCTTGGTGTGCAAGTTTTGTTAGAGCTTTATTTATCTGTTAAAGAGTGCCTTATTATATAGGATTACAAATTTAATAAGAAAAACTCCTCCCTTCACATAGTGTTCTAATTTTTTGGGGATGAATCGAAAATTAATGGGATTAATTGGACAAGTCGGGAATTTTTGAAACAGTGTAGGTAGATAGATACCCACTATGAGTTGAACTTCAGTTCTCTGCTTCATCATAGATTAACACTTGTCAATCGTTAAATAAGGTACCCACTAGAGTTTAAACTTGTGCTCTCCGTTTCATCATAATTTAACACTTCTCGGTTGTTAAATAAGGTGTCCACTAAGATTTGAACTTATGTTCCCCGTTTTGTCATAGTTTAACACTTCTCACTCAGTCAATAAAATACCCATTAGGATTTGAACTTATGTTCTCTGTTTCATCATAGCTTACCACTTATTGGTAAGGAAATAAAGTATCTTGTTAAACACTTCGTGCCAATTTGAATTGATTCGATGAGATTATACCGTTAAGACCCGGCTTGAAATAAAATGGGGGATGGTATAGTAAGGTGATTGGTGCAAGGAAAGGACAATAAGAGCCTCTGGAGGGGCTACATTGCCTGGCATATCATGGCAGCATCAACAAAAGTTGGAAAATGGTCTCTACCAGAGCAAAACACACACACACAAAGAGAGCCTTTATACAAGTCACTTCAGAGAGTGCCTTTTTCTAGAAAACCCACTAACTTGTGCACCCTTGTGCCTCAGCCATATCAGGCCCTCTCACTATAATGCTGCTCTTCAAAGCCATAACACATTTCCACCTTCTATATCTGGAAACTTTTTCTATACATTTATCAACATTGCACCAGAGAAGATAATAACAACCCCACAAATTTCCTTAATGGTTACAACAATCCATTGCACCAAGGGACACCTAATGAATTGATCCTTCTGATCAATTCTCATATTTTGAATCACATTGTATAGTAACATTTACACCTGAATTTAAGATTTTCATCCATTTTGGTTAGATAAATTCGAAGTACAATATACGAATGTGATCATTTACATAATGAAGGAATCGGAGGTCGATCTTCCACCCCATGTTACAATCAAAGAAACTGATTTTCTAAAACACGGCTTCTCTGGGGAGATTGAACAGAGAGATTCATCTTTGTATAGTTGTGGGTTTGTTTATTGATTTTAAGAACAAGGATTGTAGCCGTACCTGTGAGTGACTACTTGCCTGGAGAATCGCCGAATTTTAATTCCTTTTCAAGCTCATCGAACTCCCAGTCTCCGATTTCATCTTCTAAGTATTCGTCACTTACCTTCCCAAACTCTGACTCCAGCTTTGCTAGCTCTGCTGCAGCGTCTAGTTCTGTGTCTGCTTTGGATGTACCTGACTCGGGATGCTTGCCCCTATCGTTATCCGGCATTGGAGGATTGTATGCACTTGTCCGCGACTTTGAACTCGGGGGAGTATCTGCCTTTGCAACTGGAGTCTCCACCTCGAGAGTCGGTCTCTCAATAGATTCAAATTCCCCTCTTAACTTCTCAATATCATCAAATAGCTCCTTCACCCTACCATCATCTTTCCTGGATACAGTGATAAAAAAACATTCGTTTTACGATGCAAAACACATAAATACCATACAAGAGAATGAACATAAACAAAGGATGTCACAAGGTAAACCCACCTGGGGATTTGCCCTTGGTGCGCATAAAACTGCTCTTTCATGTGATCCACCACACTGAAGGTGGTAACAATCTGAAACACGAGAAAGGCACCAGAAGATTTGATTGGTAAGTTTTTTATCAGCAATAATACAGGTAAATCCTACTCTAATACCTAATCTAGTGTATGTACCAAGATTCGAACTTAGGACCTCACATGTATTAGAGTGAGCTCCTTACCACTTTGTTTGGTAAATTATTTCACTTGTTAACAAATTGCTTGTTAAATTCTTTTCCGACCAATTCGGAACCATCATTAGGGCGAAACTGCATATAGCGTAGAGTAAAATACTAATTATGGGTTTTCAATTTGCAATGTCACATACAACCACTTGAAACAAAAAAGCCACGGGGGAGGAATCAAGGATGGATGGAGTCACAATGGTCACATAACAAATAACATGAAAACAGGGAAATTATGTCATGTAATATTGATAGAAAAGTGCACACAGCCTACAATTTATCAAAAGATGGTGAATTATTGTTGCAAGGCGACCCCACTGGTCCAAACTGTGTTCATTAAAAGCAGAAAGAACTATTAAATGTAATCTGTCTGCATGACTGAAGCTCACGCATCAGTTTTTGTTTTTGTGTACATTAACAAACTTTATTTTTAGCATACTACCTCAGAAAGTTTAAAGGCAGTCATGTGTACCTTCGCTTCATGGTTCATATATTCCTCCTCAAGATTTTTCCTTGGGTTTAATACTGTGGATTCGTCCGTGTCCAAAGTTGACTCTACCCTTGACCTGTCTTACCAAGCAATTAAGTATAAGGACTTCAAGTAAATAACAATAGGGAAAAACTATATAAGTGAAATAAAATATGTTACCCCTCACTCAAATTGCTTAGGTTCTCCACATATGTTCTTATGCGGCTAATATCAGGCCTTAACTCTTTCTGAAAAAGCGATACAAGTTTTATAAATGAGAGTTTTTTATATCTACATCAACAATGTTAAAGAAGAAGAAAAATCTGATGATACCTTGTATGTGGAGAGGAGATGAACAACCAAGTTCACAAAATAATCCTCATGTTTCTCCATTTCATCGCTTTAAATTAAGCAGTTTAGCAATTAGTACCAAGATAATTAGGTCTATTATTCTAAAAGAATGACTGATATATGACACCACCGACATTTTAGGGTGGTAATTTTTAAAAAGCTATCCGCTTCCAATGTGATTCTAACAAAATATAAGTACATACTTAACCAGCTTCTTCTTGGTTTCTGTATATGAGCATTGGAGAGCCCAAGTATCTTCGAGAAAATTAATCCATGTACGAATAACATGAGGATATGGATTTCAACAAGTCCTCTTCCTGCCATTCCATAATGTAAAAAAAAATTAGATAAATAAATTGACGGGAAGAGCAAAATACTTGCTACACATACTCATAGAGGATATGTTATTTTCAGAATGGAACTCAGAAAGAAACTAGGAGATAGTATTCCTAACCTTTGTCTTTAGGTGTGTATTGATCTGATTGTTAGCTTCATTAAATTGGTCTCTCTCTTCCCTTGCATCACGAAGGCGTGCTTGAGCAGCAGCCAAGGAGATATTAACCTACACCAATTGCCACAGTTTTAACACTTGCAACCAGAATATGGTGTCGAAAGCAATTAGGATGTGTTTCAAAATCAAAGTTCCAAATTAGACCGTAGACAATAAACATTTTGTGCTCAATGAATTGTACTGGTTATTTTTGTTACCATTTATAATCTACATCTCTTTTAGAGCAGTGATGCCATCAAGGCATCTTCAGAATAACGTAACAGGAGAATTGTGCAGAGTTATGTATGTACTACAATGCACAAAGAATGCCATTGTTGACAGGGCAGATCTACCCGAGAGTCACCAGGGTAAAATATTTGACACTTTCAACTTATTTTCGTACACATACTCTAACACTACATAAGAATACACACATCAATTACTCTATAAAGTGTGAACTGTTATTTTGCAATAGAGTAAATAATCAACAGTGTCAAAAAATGTCAGATCTGTTAAAATATAAAAGGAATGTACAGTGGAAAAATCATATACTCCCTTCGCTCCAATAGGTGCCTACTTTGATTTCTGGTAAAAATTAATGAATAGTGGAGTTAGTGCTCTACTTTCCCACCGAGTCCACATATGTTACCATTTCTGAGACACTTAACTAACTCATACACTAATATGTCTAATGCAACATAATTTAACTTAAATTAGTTTGTTAAACACACAAGGAGTATACGAGGGTGAATTTTACAAAAAAATAAAGCAATGAAGTAATAAGATATTTAGAAAATACTGAAGCCAGTAAATTGGCACATCATGCTCATATCAGTGAATCGCCATTTTATGGACCACGTTCATTTCGATGAATGACATGCAGAGCAACAAAGCTATTACACAACTGAGGAGAGGAACATGTTTAGCCTTTTCACAATCACGTATACAATAAACATAGATAAGAGATATCCAAAAAAGTAAATCAGCAATCCAAATTTATAATATAGGAACAAGATGCAAAGGATGATTTTACATATAACATATGGCATGGAGATTATATATACCAAGACTGTGTCGCTACATAAATGACATCCACCTAGTAAGTGAATATTTAGAGAGAATATATAGGAATCGAAGTGAAAAACCTTTTTCAGTTCAGCTTCAAGATCGTCTCGTTGTTTCTCAAGTCCTGCAATCTCAGTTGATAACTCCTGAATGTGCATCATGAAAGAAAAATTAACGTACATATTCAAGTGTTTCACACATACCACATGCTTGTTGTAAGCATGTGATTTTAATGTTCTTACTTATTTCACACTAACCACATAATTATTGAAGTCACGTACCGTGAGCAGTGAATACAATATTCAGGTAAGCAAAAATGAGTGAAATCAGTAAGAAAAAGGCTAATGTACTAATAATAGCTACATAATGATTGAAGTCACATACTTAGAAAAGACACTAAACAAGAATGCAAGTTTTCCCTGGGACACAAGTTCAAGTGCTCAACCAATTGGTCAACCAAGTTGTTGTTTAGAGTCTAACAAGAAGAAGTCATTGCCACAGGAACAGTGGTGGAAGCCCATACCTTCTCTTTTTCACCAACTTCACTTGCTTTGGCCACACGAACCTTCAAAGCTTCCTCTTTTTGAACTCTGACAAAAAAATGTTAACATTGACATTTGACATAAATAATGCAGCTACTTATATGAGAGCTAAACTATTTGAGAATAACATATTATCTCTGTTTTTTAACTATATTTGAAAAAAAACATATTAACTAAATAAATAAAAAAACATCTAATTCTAAGAATGATTGATACCTGTTATCTGCAATGCGCTTTTCAGATTTTGTTGTAGAACTAGCAAGAGATTCTGATAAAATCTTCAGCTTATCAACCTGGTCGTATATATGCAATTACGCTCACGAGTAAATTACCCTTGGAAACATTAATAAGAAGAAAAAAAAGCTCATAACATTCAAGAATAAATCACTTCTCTTCTGCAGACATCCATGCTAAACTACAAAACATGGTTTGAATAACACTAGCATAACACAGCAGAAAAAAAAATCCAAACAGAAAGAGGAACACACCTTTTGTTCATGGATCTCTGGGGAGTCTCCATAGTTTAGAGTTTGCTTCCTTAACAATAGCCCTTCCAGTCTGGAACAAGCTCGAATTTGTGAAAGAGCAATTTTCAAAGACTGCAAAACACATAGGTTGGTTATATGTCATACGCTACAATATCTCACTTCATTAATGAATGAGAAATTGTTATGTACTATTGGAAACACTTTATAATACCAACAGCAAGTACCCAAGTCTTCCACCAACCATATAAAGGACAATGCATATAAGACAAAAGGTTATGAATCTGACACTTCACTCGTCTGTTGAATCAATTCGGATTGGCTATAATAGTTTTCATGCACAATATCAGTATCATCAAACAAAAGGAAAAAGAAAAGATAGTTTGGTAGTAAATAATTAGGACTCGTTGGTGTATTAGTTTTGAAAAGAAAAACTAATTCACGATGACATAAATTCGTCGACTCCAACAACTTCATGGACCAACTAAAGCAAAGAAATATATTACATATTTTATGACCTAATGACAGTTCGTTGCTATTCCTTTAAAGTAACGAGTAAGCACAATCATGAATACTTTGTTGACGGTATTTGACGTGTATAACAGTAACTGTTGGGTCATAAATAGGCTCTTCTATGTTTGCATCCCAGATGGGACAGAAATGGTTGTTGCAATAAAAAGAACTCACTCCTATCGTTGCTCTAGTTGATTCTTTTGAATCTTTATCGAAACCTTCATTTGAAGCCTCCAGAGAGGCTGACATAGCCCCAAGCTTTTTCTTTAGGCTACTGGCTTCGGCATCTATTCTGTGATCAGAAAGCATATAATAAAAGTAAGAAAATTACATTTAGCACATTTCATTTCACAAGCATCTGAAATCAAACTTCAAAAAATTTGATTAACCAAACAGCTGATAATACAAAACTCATAATCCTTGCAGAGAGGATCAGCTGGATAAAAACTGCAATAATTTCTCATAGGAATGGCAATGGCTTCATTGAAATGCATGTTGGGTTTTAAGGAATTTTTATATCAAAAAGGAAGAAAGAAGCATGAGTATTCCTAATTAACAGAATAGAAGCTTTAAACAAACATAGGAGTGAAGCATATTAAAAAAATTGCTGATAAAAAAAATATTAATAAAAAAACTAGCACATGACATCTGCCACCCATATAAAAGCTAACATCACCTCAGACACAAGAGCACTACAAATACAAAAAATATGGATAAAAACTAAAATAAGATGAATCTTATTTATTTATCACCTTCCAATATCAGCACTTAATTTCAACCCGGTTATAGCATTTTGTGCAAATTGAAGTAATTCCTCTCGCTTTACCTGAACATCAATCATTTTAATCATTAAAAACAAGGAGGAGACATAAAAAAAACTAGAACTCCGTGAAGCAAAAAAGGTACGACTATCATATACATGCATGAAATCAGGAGAATTTACATAATTCCATAATAAAGGAAGCCTCTCCTCTCCTACACTTGATAAATCCCTTTACTATTTTTACATGGTGTTATAGTTATTGTTCTGTTTAAAAATGGGGGAAATTTTAAGAAAATAGTTATGTTTTCTTTTTTTGTACACATTATGATTCAAGTGTGGGATACTAGTTACCTATGACATTTATTTTATCACATAGCAGAAATCTAATGTAAGCATTATGAAACTCTTAAACTAAGATAAAAACACCAGCAGGTTTTTTTACGGTATATGCACATGCTAGTAACCATAATTCATGTCTTTACCAATACTTCATCTTCATAGTCAGAAAAGGCATTTGATAGATCTTGTATACTGCTCACTATTGCATTATGAACTTCTTTTCCCCCAGTAAGACATAGCCTGCAGTTATATTGCAAAAATAAGGTTCAGATCCAATGCATCTTAAAACCATCCTAAACTCATTTTAGACGTGCAAAGCTGATAATGAAAACAAATACAAAATTATTAACAAATTCTATGATAGTAATACAGTCAGTGCCTTTGTACCACGTGTACAAGGAACTTCATGTTCATCCCAACAAGAATATGAAACATGCAGGCACTACATGTCTTTCTAAAATGCTATAGTAATATGAGATTCTCACCTGAACATCTCCAGGAGAAGAGCCACTTCTTCCTCATTTGGTGCTTCAAGAATCTGAGTCATAAGAAAGAGTTAACTGGC
>JAYMTS010000255.1:0-12190 GCA_036898005.1 Geranium phaeum
AAATGAAGTTTTCCCTGAAAACATACCTAATAAGGAATATATACAAGGGTATTTCTGGTATTTCATAAATAATTTCCCTCACGTGATGGTTACGTGATCGAATATTCGCCCAAAATTAACGTCGTTGGACCTAAGCGACAAAATCGACTCTTAGGTGAACCAAACATGCTAACGATTAAAGTTCAGAGTGGTAAATAAAAATCGTGTAAACTACAGAGAAGATAAGTGAAGTTTTCCCATCAAATTATCAAGAATTAAACCTTGACACTAATCTACAGAAGCAACAACAACCCATCCCAATCCAATCCAATCCTTAAGATTGATTAAAGCGGCATCACATTCATTGTGTGAAATTAATGGACCCTTAAGATTCAACACAATAAAGGCATTTAATTAAAGAAAAACTGTGATTAAATTAAGTATTAGAAGCTACATATGATATAGCATTGGATGCTCCCTGACCATAGCTGATATTGCAGTGCAAATACAAATTTGAAGAGATGCCATTTAAACCTCATACTAAATATAGGAGCTACATACCACATTTCCCACTTAACTCTTTTGTGTGAATTGTGTTTCTCAACAAACAGGTATCATCATTTATAATGAATAAAATCATGGCTAGAACAGATAAACAATGAACAACAGAATTTACATTTGATAAAGAAGAATCCCAATTAACTTCAACTCAAATTTCTACGACATAATTCGCTAACAGTAACACCAACAACTTACAAAATCCATACATTTTACATAATGTATGCCTAGCACAATGACAATATCAAGATTTTGGCAAAACATCCAATCACCATTTGTGAAGTAAACGCAGTTCACGGGGATTAGATTTGATAGAAATGCAAGTTTATATAATGACTATGTATTTGCAACTCATAAAGTCAAGCCACCCCATGAGCATAATAATACATCTATGCATATAGAATCACATTATAATAAATGTTTAAGCACACTACACAGTAACAGTTTACCAAACCAACAGAGACCATTTCACACAATAAAGCAAGCCAAAATCGCAGTGAAATCACTCAAAAGAATTTAAATTCAACTCAAACGACTCTTGGTTTCCTTTCCTTCAGTTCTGTTTATATAGCTCGAGAGAGAGTGTAGGATTAGGGTTTTAGAGTATGCCATGTTGGGCCCAACATCTTCTCTAACCCCCAAGTAGGACGAGTTCTTACCCTAGGCCTAGGTAGTACTAGTAGGAGAGGAATGATGCTAGTCTCAATCTCAAAACTCAACTATGCCATACAATTCATCAATTCAATTTATGCTGAGATACCACAAAATGTTCAAGCTCCCTGCCTAATGTAACCATTTTCTTCACAATTGAAATTCTACTATACTCAACTTAAGAAAACTTCCAGATTCAAGACCGAGAAAGAGGCCAAGCTCAGGACATTTTATGAAATCAGATGCAAGCAACCACAAAAATATTTAAACCAAGCATTAATAAAGAAAGTTACACAAATGAGTTCATTTGCATTGCACAAATAGACATTCTATGTACAGTGGAGAACATACAACAAGCCTATACATACAAGGAACTGTTTTTTTTTCTTTTCATTTTCTATGCCTAGTTGTCCCTTGATTTCCCAACCCGGAACTAGGTAGGAGCCGTTTCTCCCCTACGATCTAACCTGATGGCATGCGTTGACGGACTTGTCACTCACATGACCGCATTTTAACTGGATATATCTCCTTTCCTCTTTCCACCTTTACCTTTGCTGGCTCCTCCGTTTTTTGAGCTGCCTGTTGTCTTGCTGCAATCCCCGTGAGTATCCACATCTTCAAGCCCATTCTCTAATGCTCTAACCAAGTTCTCAAAGTAATTTCGAGTAACACTGTTGCAGTTACACAAAAGTAAAACTCAATCAATCAATGCCAAAACTTATTGATTATCTTAAAGTAGCATCGAGTCACCTCTACTCAGAATAGTAATCAACACTTCGTGAAAAGCAATTAAATCATATTAAACACGCACAAAATTGTGCTAGTCCAGCTGAACCATTACCACAAGTTATGAACTACAGAGGGTCTATAGTCACATGACTTCATGTGCTACCCAATGAACAAGAAGAAATATCAAGTGGCCACATATCTATGCTCTTCACGTTGGTGTAAGAACTCAAGCCAACCGGATGGATGCTCCAGTGAACCAACCCTCAAGTATTAAGCTTTTCAGTATCGTGTCACAAATAGGACCAATGCAAAATGGCAAAAGCAAACTCAAATCGAACATCACAACTTACACACGTGGAAGTGAAGTGATAGTCAAGGAAATAGTAAATTGCAAGTTGCCTAGAGCACTTAAAACTAAAATAATCTTTCCATATCACAACATGGACAACCTAGCGGAGAGGGAAAACTAACTTCATATAACCCATGCACGTATTTTTAAGTAACTTTTTTGTTCCTCCCGCCATAATTCGAAAATTTGATTTAATTTCGTTTCATGTAATTGTTGCACATCCATCAGAAAGATAGCAGCTGGGAGTGAAATAGGTATTGTATGAACAATTCACCAACTTCCAAACAGTGAAAAACTAATTTTCACTAATCATTACTTAACTTTAGGAGGGGAAAATATGATACTCCAGTATTAATAGTTACGCAATCTGATTTAGATCCTTAAGCTTGTGGTTGTTTATTAGTTATAAAGAAAATTAGTTTCAAAAGGTACCTAGTCAGTCCAGCGAGCTTTGTACGGAAGTCATTAAAATCTTCTGATGGGCCCTCAGCATTGAGGAAAGGCTGTAGTTCTTTCTCTGCACATTGATGAAGTCTTTCCAAACCAGACTCCGCCTCACCTTCAACAAAATTAGAAACACAAAATATTTGTGATTGACTCAGAAAGATATAATTCAATGTAATGCATGTCAACAAAAAAACTAGGCACCTTGCAAATATTCGAAAAAACACCTTTTAGCACGTTCCTGTTCAGGAAGGTAATACCCATATGCATAAGTCCACTTCAGCACTCGTCTACATTCAACGATCTGCAAGCATGTAACATCAACAAAACATATTTTTTATGCTGCAATTTCACAGCCATGCAACAGCATCACACGAGTAAGTAATGTGGTTAAAGGAGGAGAAGTCAAGGTACACATAATTTTGCAAACCTAATCACTCAAGTGGATACAAATCTAGTTGAAGCTGAATAACTTAAAAACTACTTGTTTCTTTTTAGTACACGTGAATTTATATCCACAGTTCATATCTCACATTCAAGTTACTTTATGTCAAACCAATCTCGAAAGCGGGATAAAAAATATAAGGCACTACAAGTTGTTATCTGAGTGTTATAGAGTTGACTTCACACTCACCTGTAACCATGCCTCTATAATAAACTTAAGCTGAGACTCCGGTTGGCTCTGTGTATCACTAAGCTTCTCAAGCTGCCAAAAGTTAAAAAAAGTTCAATGAGTATTACCAGTTCCAGCAGAAAATTTAAAATGTTCAAGTCAATGTTTGAGACTGCTGAAAAACATAATGCAAAGAGATCGATCCATGAAGCCTTAAAAAGAATTGTATTCCACTGTTCAAAAGGACTAACATACACTATATACAAAATAAACAATGTTCAGCTTTCTACAAGGATAACAGTCATCCAAATCCAATCAGCCAAAAAAATTGTTTTAGAAAAAATAAAACATCCGAGCAGAAAATTTACGAAGTTTAGAAATTCTATAATTTGCTCTATAATTTTGGCTATATGGGCCAAAAAGAGCCACCGCATGGTCAACTATTCTCAAATCACCAATACATTAATTACAATCAACTCAGGAATAAAATATACTTTCAAAAACAAGAAAAAGAAACACGTAATGCAAAGAGGTCAGTTTATGCAGCATTGGAAATTATTCCAGTCAACACCGGAAAAGGAGTAACCAAACTCCCGTGAATAATGATTAAAATAAAAGGAGCTTGTTGTAAAGCTAATAATTTTACAACGAGCCAACATATGAAAACTATTTCAGATAAAAGAGAACATCTCAACAGTTAGTTTATGCAATTAGATAAGTTACTTCCATAAAAAGAAGCAGATAAATTATTCTTATGTTGCCAATACCACTCATAATCTACCTTTAAAATGACATTCTCACTTGGAAAATTTCAAGAATTTATCACAAACATCTTTTGTACAAGTAAAGCCAGGATTCACCCATTCTACTTGGAACGATGATATACTTGCATTGCATAAAGATCATCAACATTACCTAGTGTAAATCTTGAATCGAGCAAACAAGGAAAAGAAGAAAAAAAAAGAGAGAAATAGTATACAGCAGAGAAGAATACTTTCAGCATGTAGCCTTCAAAGTTAAACTAATTAACATGAAGAATATACAAGCCGTGAATACAATGGACTCTGTTGGACTGGGTATCTAAGTCATAAAAAAATATTGAAAACCATAGCAAATAAACACATACTTACATGCACATCTTGCATTTGCTGTAAATCAGCCTGAGCCTTTTGGCTTGACTGCCAGAAGAAAACACAGATATTAGTGTATACTCTATACTACACACATTGTAACTTAATCTGAAAAACAGCACAGATTTAATGCACATGGCAGGATTACAACAAGCCAGAAGTGCCAAGAATAATTCAACTTCAAAGGGAGTAATAGTATGTGTCTTTAGAAACCTTCTTACAGACATCGCATCTTAGGGAAGTGCTGAAGGATTCTTAAAAAATAAATAACATTGATTCTTCCGAACAGGGAAGCTAATCAACAAAGAAACTGAAGGTTGGTTTCTAAAATTAATTTCAGCAATTTCTACGATTAAAGAAAGTCATACCTTGAAAGCTGTATACAGTCCAAGATTTTTCTATCATTTAAAACTGGTCTCAAATATGTGAGCCAAATAACCAGAAAAATGATAACTAGAAGCCTCCAAAAATCCAAATCCAAATCCAAATTCAATTTAAAGGATGGATTCTTAAAATGAAAGCCAAATTACCAATCATTCCAACAACCAAGCCCATAATTTCAAGACCTAAAATCAATGGAGGGTTTTCCATCACATACATTCAAGGTTGATCCAGTCGTGCTTGACTGTTCAAAAGTTCTACCAATGAAACAAGGTCAAATTAGTTAAGTAAGGCAGTTCTCGGCCAAATACTAGATACAACCACATAAACTGCCTAAATAAAATTATTAATATCATTCAGTTGACAGTTACTCATGCCATCAGTATATGTTACATATAAAAGGGGATTTTCATAAGAAATCATAAAGCTGTAGACTAAGAGGCATACACATCAAAAGACTCATGTATACACCCTATCTTGATTGAATTGCCATTGTAGACCACAAAAAGGTCAAGCAGATGAAAGTTCAATGAGAAGGCATCATAATATAGTACATAGACCCCAGGAATCTCGAGTCATAGCACTTAAATGGGAACTAAAAAAGTCGTGAAATAGATAAAATTATGAAAACATATGGCTACATATATTAGTTGTAGAAGTTGATAGAACTCAAACAAGCAGAGACAAGCATAAGAAGTATGAACATACCGATTGATTAGTTGCCCAACGTTCATAATAATGAGTGTATCTCTCTATAGAATTTTTCGCCATCTCTCTTCTTCTCTCTGTTTCATCATACTACAAGGTGATACCATAAATTCCAAGAGATAAGAGAAAGTATATTAGTTCCTCCAGAAAGTATATTAGTTCCTCCCAAGTGAAGTAAGTAAACAGATGTATAAATGACAAGCAATAAATATTCCAAATCAATTAAAAGCCTTACAGCTCCCTCTTGCTTAGCTGATTCGTAACGATTACACGCATAAAAGCCACCTGTCCTCTCACCGTGATCCGACCACACACCAAGACATAGCCTAAATGTACATGTGTGAAGTACAACCAATTAAGCTTGCACATCCAAAATAGTAATATAGCATAATTTAAAACAACTACTGAAAGATCCTCAAAGCTACACCTGACCAGTGACTGGCACAGTTAATAATGAAGTTAACCTTCTCCACAAGATATGTTTCTTTAAAAGAAAAAAACATGAAACGTAAAGCTAGAAATAAGCAAAACGGTAGAGAAAATAAATTGCAGAAAATAAAGACTTGGCTCAAAAGTAACTGCCTTATTAATGAGAAAAAAGAAAACTGAAACCTCCACGCAATAATGCCTTGAGGATGATTATGCCATGAAGACTTGAGACTACTCCAACAATCACCCTCCTAGTCTTGAGTCTGTATTTCTTCAACCTTCAGTTCTTGCTTCAACTCCAAGAATTTTAATCTTCCAAGTGCTTTAGTCAACACATCTGCCTTCTGCTTATTGGAATCAACATGTTTAACTTCGATCATCTTGCTTTCTACACACTCTCGAATATAATGATATCGAGTATCAATGTGTTTACTTCGGTCATGGAATACTGGATTTTTACTCAGAAGTAAGGCAGACTTATTGTCAATTAATAGCTCCACAGTTTTGACTTCTTCTCCAGTAAGCTCGCTAGTGAGTCTTGACAACCATATTCCCTGACAAGCGGCGGTGGTGGCAGCTATATATTCGGCTTCACATGAGGATAGTGCTACGACCCTTTGTTTTTGAGATGTCCAGGATACAATATTTTCTCCGAAGAAAAATGCAACACCAGTGGTACTTTTCCGATCTTCTGTGTCCCCGGCATGATCGTTGTCGCTGTATCCGAACAGCCGTTCACCATTTCTTGATTTTTTGTAACTTATTCCATGGCCCAGTGTTCCCTTTACATATCGGAGAATGCGCTTCACAGCTACCAGGTGAGGTTCCTTTGCTTTCTCCATGAATCTGCTCACAAATCCAACAGAGAAAGCAAGGTCAGGCCTGGTATTTACAAGGTACCTCAGACTTCCCACGATACTTCGATATGCTGTGGCGTCGACTAGCCCTCCTTCTTCTTCCTTTTTTAGAACGAGCCTTTGTTCCATAGGCGTCTTGCATGGATTACATCCTTCTAGTCCTGAGTTTCGAATGATTTTCTCTGCATAGCTTCTCTGGCAGAGTGAGATGCCAGATCTATCTTGTTTCACTTCAATCCCCAGGTAATATGAGAGAAGCCCCAGGTCACTCATTCTGAATAATTTCTTCATTTCTGACTTGAACTCTGTGATCTTTATTGGGTCTGTACCTGAAATGATTAAGTCATCTACATATACTCCCACTATGAGTTGTGGGTGCTTAATGTAGATGGCATGCTCGAGGGCGCTTCTCTGGAAACCAAGTTTTCTCAAGCTTTCGTCCAGTTTTTGATTCCAAGCTCTTGGTGCCTGCTTTAGCCCGTATAAAGCCTTCTTGAGCTTCAGAACATGCTGAAGTCTGTACTTATCTTCAAAACCTGGTGGTTGTTCAACATAAACATCTTCTTCAAGATCTCCATTCAAGAAAGCCGATTTCACATCCATATGATGTGCTTCCCATCCCTTCTGCGCAGCTATAGCCAAGATAAGCCTGATTGTTTCAATTCGGGCTACGGGGGCGAAGACTTCATCATAGTCTACCCCACTTCTTTGAGCATATCCCTTGGCTACAAGTCGAGCTTTGTGTTGGGACACTCTCCCTTTTGCATCCCTTTTTAACTTGAATACCCATTTTAAGCCGATGGGTTTCTGGCCTGGTGGTAAGATTACCATCTCCCATGTGTCATTTTCTTGTATGCTCTTGAGTTCGTCTAACATGGCTTGCCTCCATTCTCGATCTCCAAGAGCTTCTTTGAGATTTTCAGGTTCCTCAGAGGATAGAAGACAGAGATCGTCATACTCTGTTTCTACTTCTGAGGTTTCTGCATAAATTTCTTGAAGCGATCTTACCTTTAAAGGGGTAGAGATGCTGTGGGGTTCTTCAGGTGGTTGTGGTGGAGATTGAGGTGTGTTTTCAGCTTGTGTTTGGGCCGTTCCTTCAATTCTTCCTCCATGCTCTGTTTCAGCTTCCCAATTTATGGTGAACAAATTATCATCTTCATTTTGACTTCCTTCTTCTGATTTCCAATCCCATCTTCTTGTTTCTTCAAAGATTGCATCTCTGCTTATTATTATCTTCTTGGTTTGTGGATTGTAAAAGCGGTATGCCTTTGACCCCGCCTCGTACCCGAAGAACACTACTTTGATGCTTCTGTCGTCGAGTTTCTTCAGGTTCTCTGTGACTTTGATGTGCGCAACACAGCCAAACACCCTCAAGTGATGTACTTTTGGCTTCTTCCCATTCCATGCTTCATAAGGTGTCTTGCCCTGCACGCTTCTTGTCATTGTTCTGTTTAGGAGATAAATAGCAGTCATGACTGCTTCTCCCCAAAACTTCCCAGGGACTCCTCTATTTTTCAGCAGACACCGAGCTACTCCAGCGATGGTCTGGTTTCTCCGTTCTGCTACACCATTCTGTTGTGGAGAACGGGGAGCAGTTAGGAACCTCATCAGACCTTGTTCCTCGCAGAAGACTTTGAAATTGCTTGATAGGAATTCTCCCCCTCTATCTGTACGAAGCGCTTTAAGCTTTCGTTCTGTCTCTACTTCCAGTCTGTTCTTTAAAATCTTAAAAACGTTAAGGGCATGGTCCTTTGTTTTAATAAGGATTCCCCACATAAATCTTGAGTGATCATCAACTAGGAGAAAGAAATACTTGTTACCTCCAGGTGTTTCAGGGCTAATTGGTCCACATAAGTCAGCATGGGTGAGATCCAGTGGTTTCTTTGCTCTGTATAGTGACACCTTTGGAAAAGGTGTTCGACGTTGCTTACCAGCCAAGCAAGCTTCGCAGAGCTGTTCAGTGTGTTCGATGATTGGCAAACCATTTGTCAGCCCTTTCTTCCCCATTTTTGCCAATGTATCAAAGCTTACATGCCCAAAACGATCGTGCCAAAGCCACTCCGTTTCTGTTGCCTTCACCAATAAGCATATAGGAGAGGTACTGTGAAGGTTTAGAACATATAACCTGTTTTGGGTTCGTCTCACCATAGCCATGAGTCTTTTACTTTCATCGAACACCTTGAGGCATCCTTTTTCAACTTCAATTCTGCAGCCCTCTTCGTCGAGTTGTCCTAAGCTGATTATGTTGCTCTTCAGGTTAGGAAGGTAATATACGTTCATCAGAGTCTTGTGTTCTCCATTTTGACCTTTCAGCAGTATAGTTCCTCGTCCTTTGATATGAATAATGGACCCATCACCAAATTTCACTGAACCTGTAATTCCTCTGTCCAGTTTCGAGAAACTTTCTAAACGCCCTGTCATGTGGTTGCTGGCTCCTGTATCCAGGTAGCAGGACTCTATTTTCTTGATTTTCGAGTCTGGGTTTGGTCCTGATTCATTCAACATCACAATTTCACCTCCATTAGTTGAATTAGACATGTTGCAGATTTTTACCATGTACAGGGAAGCTTCATCATCATTGCTCTGTTCTGCATAGTTGACTTCTTCCTTTTCAGAGGCTTTGCACTCATTTGCGTAATGGCCAAAATCTCCACAGTTGTGACATTTGACTTTGGATTTATCAAATTTTCGATTGTTCTTCCAACTACCGCGTCCACGACCACGTCCTCTTCCTCTATTTGAGCCCGATCCTTCATTTTTTCTCCCATCTCTTTCTGCCATTTCTTCCCACTGCGCTTTTGTATAAAGCAGCTGAGGTTCTTCTTCCTTCTCATTCTTTCTGCTCTTCAGTCCTGACTCAAAGGTTCTCAGTCGCCCTACAGCCTCTGTTAGGGTCATAACAGACATATCACCCCATTGTTGAATTGTACCAACAATGGACTCGAATTTGTCTGGTACTGATCTGAAGAGCTTTTCTACAACGTCTTCTTCAGATATCTTGCCTCCCAAGATTCTGATTTGATTAACTTTATTAGAGAGTTTCAAAGCAAAATCACTTACAGGTTCGTTTTCGCCCATCACAAGCCTGTCAAACTCTCTCTTGAGTACAATAGAATTGGCCTTCATTACCTTTGCCTCTCCCATTCTCATCTCTTTCAGTGCCTGCCATGCACCTTTGCCAGACCTCTTCTCTGAAGTCGCCGAGATCGCCATCAATACCGCATCCGGGATGGCCTGTGAGATTACGGCAAGAGCCGTCATGTCTTTGTCTTCATTTTCTTCTTCTTTGCCATCGATCGCAGACCATACACCCAGGGCTCGCATCACGATCTCCATTTTGAGCGCCCATACCCCATAGTTGTCGTCGCTCAACATTGGATATGAAACGTGCAAACCTACGCGGCTCTGTCCTTTTATCTCATGTGTGGTGTGTGTTTCCTTTCTCGGTGAATCCTCATGTTTGGATGAGGTGTCATCGTCAGTATTCGTCATCTTCTCTGTTTTAGGCTCTGATGCCAATTGATAGGATCGACAATAGAAGTCAAACCAAAAAACAGAGGAGAGTAGAAGCCAAACCAAAACAGAGGAGAATAAACTTTAAAGGAAACAAATGATTTACTGCAATACTTAGCCAAAATTGTCTACAACTATTTAAAGGAAATAAACTTGAAACGTAAAGCTAAAATTAAGCAAAATGGTAGAGAAAATAAATTAGTTTTGGGTTCATGATGAGTAAGTGATGAGTTTGAGCATAAACAACCATTCCTGAAAACAACTATTAAATATGTGAGTGTATGAAAAATTGCATTTTAAATACACTAAAATTGAATTCTAAACGCATATATGTGTATTATTAATTAATATAATTATAAACTTATAAGCTGGAATTTTCAAGCACTCGTTAACCTGATTCTTTATGTCAAAAAGTTTTAAAGTTGAATAAATTATGTTTCTTAGACTTAATATTTAATTTCGCTTATGGCTCGAGATTCATAGGGCCACCGCTGCTCTGCACAATGTTTGAATAAAAGTTTGTTATGACAAAATAGTCATGCCTCTTTGTCCATAGTTTAAATTGATTCCGCATTTTTTTTAATTTATGCAAATGTGAAATTATGTATTTAAAATGGAGATAGTAACAAATATTGGTTAGCTTGTGTAGGTTGTAAAAAAGTCCAATTTCATATTATCATATGCTAAAACTCAATTCAGTTTCAAGCCAAAAATAAAGATAATAGCAAATTATTGTTTTGGAGAACACAATGACGATTCAGATCTTTATAAACGTGAGAATACCATAATTACCTTATAAGATAGTTTTAAAAAATGAAGAAAAAAATGAGTTTAATGTTCCATTGCATAAAAGTGACATCAATGACTTTTAATTACTACTCTATGTAAAGCCTCACTTTAATTACATCAAATTCTCTACTCCAAACAACCCAAAAAATCAAACTTATTACAAATTTGTAAAACCTCATAAACCCAATTTTGGAACCAACAACAACACAAGCAAATCAAACTCAATCTCAAACTCATTACAAGAACAAATAATTTTCTTTTCTTTTCTATTCATATTCATATTCATGTGCTTCTTGAACAAGCACTTTCTATACAATATACAAGTATTAAATCCCATAAAGATCGAGTTTTCTCTCTTGCAATACCAAGGAATTATAAACTACAAACAAAAGGGTATAAGAATCAACGAATCATTGTAACACTAACGATCAAGAAAGCCAAGAAGCAGAGTGCTCTGTTTCTATGTGTATCAATTTTGGGGAGCAGATGCCACGTCATCGTTGGTCCCCGTTGAGGGCGCGGAGGGAGGGATAGGGACCCCTTTGGGGAGGAAGCTGTAGGACCGTCCCCCGCCGTCTCGGAAACCGGTCTCGTACCTTGTCCGGTGAGGCTCGTTCTGGTCGGAGATCGGAGACTGTCTCGCCGAAGGCCCTGTGGGGGGGGGGCGGGGCCCCCCGCCCCGACCATGAGCAGCGTCTGGCTGTCGCCTCTGGAGAGCAATCTGGAGGCGAGGCCGGACACGGAGGCGGTTCGGAGGAGCGTGAGCGTGGTGCCATCAATGGAGGCCAGAGTCTGTCCCGTGGCGGAGCAGAAGAGGACGTAGCTGCCGTGAACGCCAGGGAGGTCGTGGAGGGTTGAGTTCTGTGGGAAGTATGTGACGAGCTTGACGCCGATGTAGGGGAGGGCCTGAGAAGAGGACCAAGAGGGCATGAGGAGGAGCGACGAGGAGGAGGGTTGGTGGAGGGAGTGGGTGTGGCGGAGAGGGCTGTGGAGGGCTTGGGAGGCTTGGGGGAGGGAGGCTTCCAGGTGGTTCATCAGGCTGCTGTGGCTCACCACAGAG
>JAYMTS010000256.1:0-12187 GCA_036898005.1 Geranium phaeum
TTATCCAATTTTATCGAGTTATAAAGACAGTAGCAGAAATATACGTTTTCAGTTGACACCAGTTTTGTATTGTAATCAAGCGCTCAAATGAGTTTTGAACTATAGTACCCTATTATGTTTTGTGACTCAATCTTATGGCCTCAATTGATGTTTGTGTGATGGATTTGTTTCTATGTCTGGTGGTTGATGAGCACATAATGTATCATTTATTATGTCGTGTATGTAGCAAATGGTCAATGCTCAGCTTCATGTCTCCAACTGTCCTAGAACTAAAGCAAATTTTGCTCATTTTAATCTTCTGAAACACATGCTTTCACTTTTATACATGTTTGCAATGAAAGTTCTTAGGCTCTATTCTATTGCTGAGAGTTATTTCATACCCCAAACAACAGCAGTGCTAGTGTAGAAGGTCCTCTTTTCCTCTGAAAATTTAATTTACTCAACATTTTGCATATAACCGGTGTTTTAAAAACGCTAGGCGCTAGTCGGGCAGAGAGAGTCTTTTAAGGATTAATCAAAAAAATAAATCTAATTAAAAGATTAATTGTAAATTATAGATGAATAATTATGGACTAATCAAAGATTAATTAAACAAATCGAAATTGTTTAGAACACTACCTACAATTTTCTATTGGAAATATCTATTTATACATATTTTATTTATTATTTTTTTTGAGGAAATATTTACACATATTTTTTCATCAACCTAAACTATAAAAAGTCATCATTACACTATAAAATTATAATTCATATATTAAACTCGTCTCAACAGTTGAATTTATAAAATAAAAGACACAAGATTCAAACATATTAATGTAATAAATAAAATTAATTAACATTACCCAATTTTCATCAAGCTCAGATTTAATGCCAATATATTTGTTATTTCCATAACTAAACATGAAGAGAATCAGAATATTAGACACTTGATGAATAAATAAAGTAAAGAACGAAAATACTTATATTCCCTAAAATTAAAGCCCAACAACAACAGTACCACCAAGAACCAAATGGAAATAATTTGATGCGCGAGAGGAACAACAACACAGAGAGGACACTGCGTTCGCTTAACCCTCTCTCTCTCTGAAGCAAGTTCGTCCAACAGCTTCGTTTCTATGTCACGAAAGATCCAACCTTGAGAAGAGATCAATCGAAACCGCATTAGGGTTTTTAGCAGGTTTTGAAATGGCCGCAGCTACGCCCTCCCACCGCTTTCTCGGCCCTTCCTCCTCCGGTGGCTCATTCGACGCTCTCAATCGCATCCTCGCTGACCTATGCACCCGTGGCAACCCCAAGGTTGGTGCTTGAATTTGGTTGTTTTTTCCATCTGGGTGTTGTTTGTTTTTGATTTATGGTGGATTTTCAGTTGAGTTAGGGGAGATTGGAGGTGGGTTTGTTGTGGGTTTGGAGATTTGTTGGGATGTGGGTGAAAAGTTTTAAGCTTTATGGTGATTGGTGTTGGTTGTTGAGTGTGGTGGATTGAAACATGTTTGTTTTGAGCACTTTGTGTCTGCTGTTAGGGATGGAGGTGATGTCTGTGTTGTGTTTGTATGTTTTTTTGGAGAGGAGGTGTGAGGGAACCAAATAAAGTTCAGCGTGTAAGTGTTACATTGTGGAAACAGCATAGTTGCCAGTAGGGTCATTGTGGCGGAGGCTGGTTTAGTTTATATGGTTTTTATGTCGTTCTGTATCTCATGTTGCATCTCGGTTTTCTTTGTGGGTTTGGAGATGTGTTGAGATGTGGATGAAAAGTTTTGAGCTTTATGGTAATTGATGTTCATAGTTGAGTGTGTGTGGTGGATTGAAACCTGCTTGTTTTGAGCACTTTGTGTCTGCTGTTAGGGCTGGAGGTGATTAGCTATATGTGGGCAGTGCTCATCTATGTTATGCACATATTTTTTTGGGAGAGGAGGTGTGAGGGAACCAAACAAAATTCAGCTTATAAGTGTTACATTGTGCAAACAGCATAGTTTCCAGTAGGCTCATTGTAGTGGAAACTGGTTTGGTTTATATTGTTCTGTATCTCATGTTGTATGTCAGTTTTCTTTGTGGGTTTGAGATGTGTTGGGCCGTGGATGAAAAGTTTTGAGCTGTATGCTAATAGATGTTAACAGTTGAGTGTGGTGGATTGAAACATGTTTGTTTTCAACACTTTCTGTCTACTGTTAGGGCTGAAGATGATGAGCTATATATGTGGGTAGTGTTCATCTATCCTATGTTCATATTTTATAGGAACGGGCGTTTGAGGGAACCAAACAAAATTTAGCACGCAAATGTTACATTGTGAAACAGCATAGTTTCCAGTAGGCTCATTGTGGCAGAGGCTGGTTTAGTTTATATTGTTTTTTATCATATTGTTCTGTATTTCATGTTTCTTCATTATGTTAGCTTTTGGACACTGCTTGTTGATGGCTTCTGGTTGTTCACTACTTGTCCATATTTGAATTATTCTACTTTAAGCAGGAGGGGGCTTCATTAGCATTAAAGAAGCATCTGGAGGAAGAAGCTCGTGATCTGAGCGGGGAGGCTTTCTCACGTTACATGGATCAACTGTATGATCGGATTTCCAGTCTCTTGGAAAGCAATGATGCTGCTGATAATTTGGGAGCTTTAAGAGCTATTGATGAGTTAATCGACGTGGCACCTGGCGAAAATGCCACCAAGGTTTCAAAGTTTTCTAATTACATGCGGACAGTCTTTGATGTAAAACGCGATCCTGAAATATTGGTCCTTGCTAGTAGAGTCCTTGGCCATTTAGCCAGAGCTGGCGGGGCAATGACTGCAGATGAAGTAGAATACCAGGTTGGTTGCGTTTTTTATCTGTTGGTACTTTGTGCTATGGCTTTCAGGGAGCAGTATCTGACATGTCTTGTTTTCTTAGGTGAGAATTGCTTTGGACTGGCTTCGTGGGGATAGAATTGAATATCGCCGTTTTGCTGCTGTCCTAATCTTGAAGGTACGTCCGATTTTTTGGGTGTGTCTAGTCATTTGAGTACTTGCATTGAACTGTGAGATGAGTTGGACGCTATTATTTTGTTTTCTTTATAGGCATAGGCATTTATGACAATTTGGACTGAAAGTTTTATCCGGAATATATTTTTTATTTCAAGGGTGATATGCTTATCAGTCTCAATTCTATTCTTTGTCCTTTCAGAAATTTTTTAGCTTGTTTGAGTCGTGATCTTCATGGAAATTGATACTCCAACTTCTAAGTAATTTTGATGCTTATGTTTTTTTACCACAGGAAATGGCAGAAAATGCTTCAACAGTATTCAACGTTCATGTACCTGAGTTTGTTGATGCTATATGGGCTGCATTGAGGGACCCCACATTAGCCGTTCGGGAGCGGGCTGTGGAGGCATTGCGTGCTTGCCTTCGTGTTATTGAAAAGCGAGAGACACGATGGCGTGTGCAGTGGTTAGTCCATGTACTGTGAAGTTCATAGTTATTCAAAATGATACCAGGAATTTTCATGAGATATTAGCTTCCATGAAGAACTATAATTGCCAGAGTATATAAAATATCTGAACTGTTGAAATTGGCTATTGCCTATTGGTCAACCATTCTTTTGTCACCTTCTTATCGTCAGCAGTTGTAGGCCATTTAAATCCTAAAGTATTTTTGTGGACTATGGACTTAACATTTTAGGACTTATACGTGATTGACTTCGGTTTTGTTTGATTTTATGCTGCATCGAATGAATTGATCCTTTTATTGTGGCAGGTACTATAGAATGTTTGAATCTACACAAGAAGGGTTGGGTAAAAATGCACCTATCCACAGCATACATGGTTCCTTACTTGCAGTTGGAGAACTTTTGAGGTTTGTAAATATGGTATAATTTATCCACTCAGTGGAACTATTACAGTATGTGTGGTAGTTTTTGCAAGAACAACCAGATATGTGGTAATGTATTACCGTCATTCTGGCTTTTTTCATTGTTATCCACAAAACAACTCGTCCGATTTACACGAATAAGATTATGGAATAGGTTTTGCACCCTAACTCTTAAAAACAAGTGATAAAATGATAAATTATATATGTATTATTTGAATGAGGTTGAGTATGATGTTAAAAGAAATATTTCCTGCCTGTCTGGTGAAAGATATTGCTACAGTTTAGAGAATTGTCGGGAAAGATAGTCAAGATTAGTGATTGCAATATCACTCCTTTGGTCTTGGACAGCGTACAAGATAAATACATGAAATAAGGCTGGATGTTGAGGAAATTTTTGTATATGTAATGAATTTGCAACCAAGTTCTGGTTAAATGTTATGAGTCATAAATGATTTGGTGCATCCCCACAACATAACTTTCCATCTTTATGCTCTTTATGTTGTATCCTGTTGGATTTTATACAGTCTGGTACATCTTTATTTCCTGTGGTAACTGTCATATATAGATAGATGGTCACAGGCGTGACATTGGGAATTTGGTTATTGGTTAAATAGTCATGAAGATTATATGAATAACCGTGACATTAGTATGTTACACTTGCTGTGCTTTGGCATAAATATCGAGATATTCTGCAAGTTCTTGTGATCTAAACATTAGACTGCACTCTTCACGTGCACAGAAATACGGGTGAGTTCATGATGTCAAGATACAGAGAAGTTGCAGAAATTGTCCTCAGATACCTTGAACACCGTGACCGGCTCGTTCGCCTTAGCATAACATCGCTGCTACCTCGAATTGCTCATTTCCTAAGAGATCGATTTGTTACAAACTACTTGACGGTTTGTTTTCTTTGTTTCACTGTTTGGATGTTGTTCTATCTTAAAGTTATGCTCGCAAGTAGTTAAGCTGAATTTGTGTGTGGAAATTTCGATTTTCTTCCAGATATGCATGAATCACATTCTTGCTGTTCTACGAATACCAGCTGAACGTGCCAGTGGGTTTGTTGCCCTTGGGGAAATGGCTGGTGCTCTGGACGGGGAACTTGTCCACTATTTGCCGACAATTACCACTCATTTACGTGATGCGGTAAGTGAATTTGCCATGGTCAACATCAATATTTGGCAATGGTTTTGGTTTAATGCTATTAAATAGCTATGCAGTTCCTCTTCCTGCCATTTTGATACGATAATAGGAATACTGATGTTTAGCTTATTTTCTAGATTGCTCCGCGTAAAGGTAGACCTTCGCTTGAGGCTTTGGCATGTGTCGGTAACATTGCAAAAGCCATGGGGAAGGATATGGAACCTTATGTCTCCGGCCTTTTAGATGTTATGTTCTCTGCCGGCCTTTCTGCCACACTTGTAGAAGCCCTTGATCAAATAACTGTCAGGTGTAACATTGCTATTCATAATTTTTTTCTTCAAGTTCTGTTGCTGCTTGATTTTGATGGACAATGAATCAACTTTCTAAAATAATGGAGTCTAAATTTCAGTATTCCATCTTTGCTGCCTACAATTCAAGATCGGCTGCTTGATTGCATTTCAATGGTTCTCTCAAAATCCCATTATCCATCGACAAGGGCAGCAGTTGCTCCCGTGAGAGTAAGTACAGTGCCTACCCCTCAGCAAGTTTCAGACCTAAGCAGTCCGGCCCACGTGCAATTGGCTCTTCAGACTCTTGCTCGCTTCAACTTCAAGGTTTGTGTAAACGTTGCCCAAATGTAGGCTTTATTGGTATGTAGATGATAACATCTCCATTATCTGGAGTTTGGGACACTAAGGAATATTAGTCTGATAAATATTTTGTTTTCTTACGGAAGTTTGTTTATTAACCCAGAGATAATAAACTTGCTAATTTTGTCCCACTTAAAATAGCATTTGATAATATCCAAATGTTCATGATAAAACCTATCGAAGAACCAAAGTTTTGGCTCTAAATTGTTTTCCTTGTGACAAATGTAGCTGAAATGTTGTTGTACATTTACTATCTGTGTATCACTCTAAAGCTAATGAGTCTTATAGGGTCATGAGCTTCTGGAGTTCGCGAGAGAATCAGTTGTAGTATACTTGGATGACGAGGATGCGACTACGCGAAAAGATGCTGCTTTGTGCTGTTGTAGATTAGTTGCAAATTCTTTTGCTGGTACAACATGTACACAGTTTGGGACTGGTAGATCAAATCGAACTGGAGCAAAGCGAAGACGTCTTATTGAAGAGGTATGGTTTTCAAGATGATATATGTACTTTGGCATTGTGTTAATGTGGTCATTTACTAAGACAGGCAGGATTAGTGCAATGACACATGCACGAAAACTGTGTGAATCTCATTCTAGTTTTTTGGTAAAATAACAAGTGTTTCTCCAGTAGGTCCATATATTATCTTCTATAGGTAGAGATTTAAAGATTTGTTCTGTTCCCCCCTGAATCAGAATTTACGTAGAAAATAAGTACTGCCATATATGCATCCTTGTTTGTTAGCCAAGTGCCAGATAGATTGCCATTGTTTATTGATATGTGGCTTTCTGCAGCTTGTGGAAAAGCTTCTCATTGCCGCCGTTGCAGATGCTGATGTTATTGTCCGCCATTCTATCTTTTCGTCTCTTCATGGAAATAGAGGCTTTGATGATTTTCTAGTGCCGGCTGATAGTCTCAGTGCAGCTTTTGCTCCCTTAAATGATGAGGTATGCTTGTGTGATTAGGCTTATTTGCTTTGACTTAACGAAAGCCAGGTTTCTGTCCCAAAAACCAGCACTTTATTTCTTGATTTTTTCATGTTTCATACAACTTCCGTTGTTTTGGCTGATAATAAATAATAAAATAAATAATTATAACTTTTGTCAAAGTGCTCTTCAGCTTATCAATAATTGTGTGTTGGACTCTTTTTATTGGCTTTTTCACTCCAACCTCAGAGTTTCAGTGTGCTGATTTTTCTGATTCTTTTTTTTATCAGCATTTTTCTGATTCTTAATATATCATTGTTGTCTCAGGATTTTGATGTTAGAGAGTATGCAATCTCTTTGGCTGGTAGATTATCAGAAAAGAACCCAGCATATGTTCTTCCTGCCCTTCGTCGCCATCTTATACAGTTGCTGACTTATCTAGAGCAGAGGTGATATATGGTTTTAGTTTTTTAGCTAGTGTAAAATGTTGATACATGGCAATGTGAGCCACCATTCTTTTGTTAAGGAGTTAGCCTCAGATTTGGATTTCTATTGCTATGTTAGCAGTGCAGATAGCAAATGCAGGGAAGAAAGTTCTAAGTTACTTGGTTGCCTAATACGCAACTGTGAACGGTTAATACTGCCCTACATTGTTCCAGTGCATAAGGTTAATAAGGCTGGTGTTGTTTATATCAGTTCTTTGAATATAGTATTTTCTTTGCTTATATGGTTCATCTGTTTTCCAGGCTCTAGTTGCAAGACTCATGGAAGGCACTGGGGCCAATGCTAATAATGGCATTATAAGTGGAGTTCTCGTTACTGTTGGGGATCTTGCTAGAGTGGTGGGTGAAGTTCCACTTCTCTGCTTAAAATGATTTTTTTTTCTTCTTTCATGCTTTTTTTCTCCTCGTGCACTTTTGCCATGCGTTCTCATTAGCATTTTGGCCATGTTGTTAGTCGTCGATTACTGATTTTTTTGGTTTGTGGATTGATTTAGGGCGGCTTTGCAATGCGACAATATGTTGCTGAACTTATGCCTTTAATTGTTGAAGCATTATTGGATGGAGCAGCTGTCACAAAACGAGAAGTGGCAGTCGCAACTCTTGGTCAAGTTGTACAAAGCACTGGGTCGGTATTATGTTTCTTATATTATTGTTTGGTCATTATATGGTATGTAAATGATGTTTATTTGACTTAATCTACTGTGAGTTGATTTTGAAATGGGTACCATGCTCTACTGGGCGCTATTTGGAATCGTGATAGTTTATTTTTTTATCGGAAATTGTATTCAGTTAGGTCTGAACTATCTTTATTTTATTCTGAAATTTGATAAAAAAAAGAAGGTTCAGTTATATCCTTTTCCTCATCTTTAAAAATGTGAAAATGTCATTAGCATTTTAAGTTTTCTTAACAGTAAAGTTCTAGAACCAGTCCCAGTAGACTTGCCCAAGCTGATAATATGATTTGCCAAACAGACCCTTGGATTTTCATGCACATGGCAGCTTTCTTTCCCGTGTCTAATTCCAATATTAATTCAGGATATATTCCACATTATTAATCTATAGCCATTCAGCCTGATTTTACCAGTGGAATTCAATGCTTAGAGTTAAGGGCTTAGGCTAAATCCTTCTGTTGATACGACTGGAAGGTTGGAGACTAGGCACTGCAGAGCTTCTTGAATGTGTATATTGCCCATATAATCTAAGAATATTTTTTTCTGTAATGTTGACAGATATGTTATAACTCCATATAATGAGTATCCACAGTTGCTTGGCTTGCTCTTGAAGTTGCTGAATGGTGAGTTGGCATGGTCTACTAGGCGTGAAGTACTAAAGGTAGTTATTATGAACTAGTGTGCTTGGTTATATCGTTGAGGTATATTTCAATGCCAACACTATTGTTGGGGTTTACCAGGTTCTTGGTATCATGGGTGCTCTAGATCCCCATGTGCACAAAAGGAATCAGCAAACTTCACCAGGATCACATGGAGAGGCTACCCGTTCAGCTAATGATTCAGGTCAACACATTCAATCCTTGGATGAACTACCTATGGACCTGTGGCCATCATTTGCGACATCGGAGGATTATTTTTCTACGGTATAATGTTAACATAGCATTTACTCTCTTTGTTCCAAAATAAGTATTAGTATTAGTATTGTATTTTTTTTATAAAAGTTGGGGATAAGTTATTTAAGGATGGGCTTTCCTCGTATACCCCGATGTGCTTTAACAGACTAAAAGCTGGTTGGCTTATCTTAGGGATATTATTGACCTTCATGCACAACTAATTTACCAAAAAAGAAAGTGGACGCTCATCTTGTAACAAGTCATATAGAGGAAGCAGAAACTTATTTTGGAACATAGGGAGTATATAATAAGCTTGTTAGGGATATTTTTGACCTTCATGCACAGCTAACTGACCAAAAAAGAAATTGGGCACTCATTTGTGACAAACTTTATAGAGAGGGGCTTTTATTTTGGAACACATCAAGTATATAATAAGCTTGATTAATGATGCTCTGAAATTTGATGGGGCCGATGGTTCTTCTCTTACAAGGTTTAAAATTGCGGGAATGAGCCTTGAGGCTTTTTTCGTTAGCAATGTGATAAGAATAAGAATAAATTTCTTATTCTTATCAATAAATTCAAATAATATGATAAGAATAAGAAAAAATATAAAGAAAAATAAGCAAAATGGAAATCATCAAATAATTAGCAAGAATTAAAACTAAATAAGCAATTATAAATTAAGAAAAAATCAGGTAAAAACAAAAAAAAAATCAGTAAAATAAACAAAAATATAAAATAAAAATCATCAAAGAATTAGAAAAATTAAAGGAGATGAGAGGGAGAAGAGTGGTCGGCTAGAAAATGTGTTGTTGGATGGAGGTGTTGCTGATTTCTCTTCTAATTTATGTTTTAATTTTGTATTCCTTAGATTTGTTAGGTTAACTTTATCTTCTTAGTTTTTACTAACTTTAAGGTCTTAATAACAACATTTAAGAAAACTCAGATATAAAACTTTCATAAAAAGTCATAAAGGGGTTTCTAAAAATTTAAATTTTAGCCTACAACTTGAGGCGTAAGCCTCAATCGCCTTGATACCTAAGGTGCGAGGCGTAAGACTTGACAGAGCCGAAGCGTTAGCCTCGGTACACAGATGAGAGGTGTAGCCTCAAAGGCTGTTTTCAACAGCCTCACCTTGAGGCGAGCCTCAATAGTTTTTGTTAAATATGCTCTTACTGTTGATTAAAGTAGATAGTTTACCCCGACGACATTAATTAAGGTGATTATTGGTTATGCAATTTGTTTTATCCTTGGATATATATTTAATTTCTGCATCAATCGTTACAATGTGATTGTTCTGTTCCAATCTGTCATTTTGAAACTTTTGGTGTGTAGTTGTTTTGCGTTTTTTATCTTTTGGTTATATGGCTTCCCTTTATAATTGTGTACATGCCATTTGATATATTTGTTTTTGGGGGTAAAATTAAATGAAAGAGCATAATTTCCAAGGAGGAAAAAGGATCTACTTTACTATTTGACCTATTTATGAATTTATAAGAGTAACAGGCTCTTCCTTGGTAGGGTGCTCGTGATACTCTCCTGCATGACTTCCTTGTGCAAGATCATATTGAAGAATGTGGTCTAGTTATTTAACCTTTAGCTTTATAGAGAAGTACGGTGCACAAACCTCGCTTTAGAATTGTTGCTTTTGTTCGTTTAGATGGCTTAATAATTAATATTGGCAAGTAGCAGCTCAGAGGTTCTGGCTGGTCCAGATTTATCCATTATGAGGAATATTAAATCTTCAATATTTCAGCTCAGACCCAATGATAATATCTCGAACATAAGATATCACAGATACAACATTGCCTAAAACTTAAGTAAATAGTACCTAAGGTTGTCTATTTACTTGCAATTACAAAATATTGCATAAAAATCGTCGTCATATCACAAGTGTATGTCATTGTTTTACCTAGTGTATTTATATTCTGATCGGTTTCTACTTGTTTTTGTTTCTTGTGGCAGGTTGAAGGTTAGTGTCCTCAAGTGATTTCTTATGTATCAGTTTGATTCCATACCAAGTTTTTGTATGTTTCAATATGAGGAAGTTTGGTGTAAACTTCTGCACTGAATGCAAATTCACCTCAATATTTCCATACTTTGATACTTAAAGTTGCAATTAAAGGGAAAACAGATGTTTGTTATGTATTTATTTTCAACATACGCATTGCTTCCGAAGAATTATGTTCGATAACTGGCAATTTTATGTATCATTAGATGTGGAGAAGCTAGCAATAATATTTGATATTTAAGACAATTCCACCATGGCGATGTTTCTTTGGAGGGAATATAGTCGGAGAATCAATCAATTCGATTGCACTAATATCGGACAATTCCATCGATTCGATTTCATATAATCACTCAATTCAAGATTGTTAAAGCACATATATGTGTGTTCAAGCGGGTTGTTTTTGTTTTTTTTAAAAATATGCTTAAAGCTTAACTAATTTTTATTTTTTGACAGATTGATTGGTGCTTTTAATATTTTTTAAGGATATAAATATGACACATTAAAATAGTTACTTTATGTATTGTTAATATATATTGTTTTTATTTTATGTAGTATAATCAATATTTTGGGCTTTTCAAAAAAATATATATATATATATATTTTGATAGCATATTTAATACAAATTTGATTAATCTCGAGAGACAAGCTTTCTTGTATGGAGTTGAGCTAATGTCTTCAATTCTTGATAACATTAGAATCATCCTTATAATGAACAACTACATATTCACATGCTACACAATACAAAGAGCTACAATTCTTACAAAAGACAATGGGTACAGATTTTTTCTTTAATTGACATACAAACCTAAACAAAGTAGCCAGTTTATTCTTGCTCTGGATCTGAACTAAGAGGTCTAAATAGCAGTATCAGCTTCTTTTTCTCGTCTGTCAATGGGGCGGTCTGCGAAGGACAGAGTTGGCGAGTTCTTCGTTCATCTTCACTGGAAGTGGGGGCATCTGCCTCATTATGTCCGGTGCGTCGTTTAAACTGCAAAACTCATCCACATCAGTGCTATGCATACAATTTCAAGGCTGATGATTGCTTAAAATGGATGTTTAAATCAAACATGTAACGAAACAAGCAAAGCTAATAAGTGTAAGCGCATACTCGTTTAGGACTGCGAGGATGTTATCCCGAGTTCTGCACAAAAGGTTGACATTATCGTGTATCTGCAAGAAAGGGAAAACAAGAAACATGGTTTGTTTATTACCAAAAAATCAATGCAGTTCCTGGTTAGCTACGTAATCATGTGGTGGATTTAGACCGGTGTTTTGAAAGACGCTAGGCCCTAGTTAGACGGATAGGGTCTCCGGAGATTAATAGGACTTAAATTAATCTATTTTTTATCATATAAATTATTATATACACCACCAAAATATGAATACTATATAAAAATGAAAATAGTATATATTTAAGATATAAAAAGAAAAATATTGTAATATATGTTACATTCATATCCTAAATATATAAACAAAATACCATTAAAGTGCCAATTAGCATAAATTATTTATGTTTTTTTAAAAATGATTTTTATCTTTTCAAATAATCGTCT
>JAYMTS010000257.1:0-12147 GCA_036898005.1 Geranium phaeum
ACTTGCTGATCAAGTAACCCGACATTTCTACCTTGCGCTAAAAATTATGCCAACAACTAAACGTACTAACAAGGGAGTCCAAATGCCCTGAATCCAATAAGCCGAAACAGGGGAACCTTGATCTGACGCTAATGCAAGGAGTCTTGGAAATCTCGATGCTAGAGAGAAGTTCCCGACCCAGTTATCATGCCAAAATTGAATCCTGGAGCCTAAACCCAAGCGTCATTTGAGACGGTGAGCTCCGATTGAGTTGGAGATCGATGTGTCTGAACAGAGAGAGAACAAATGTTGAAGAACATCAGATCTAGCTTGAGATGAGAATTTAAAAAAGGTCCCATTCTGATGAGTCCCACTTGTACTTCTCACAAAGGACTAACTTCCATAAAGAGTCTATTTCAGAAGCGAAACACCACCACCAATTACTGAGAAGACATTTATTCATAATTTCAAGCCGTTTGATACCAAGACCCCCCTGATCTTTTGGGCGACAGACTTTATCCCAGCTCACTTTGTAGATTTCCCTCTTATTAGGGTTGCTTGACCACATAAAGTTTCGTTGAATCTGTTCCATTTTGCGAATTACTGCTTTTGGGGCTTTGTAAAGAGACATATAATAGATTGGCAAACTAGCAAGGGAGGATTTGATAAGGATGGTTCTGCCTGCTAATGAGAGGAATCTACCTTGCCAGAGGGCTAGTTTATTTGAAAACTTGCTGATAACTTTAGCCCACGTTGATACCCTGTTTGGACTTGCTCCGACAGAGAAACCCAGGTAGTCTATCGGGAACACTCCAACTTGACAGCCGAAGATGGAGGCAAGGCTTTGGGCGTTTGAAGACTGACTAGAAATAATTTGGATTTGTTAAATTTCAATCTCAGACCCACCGTTTGCTCAAATCCGAGAAGAACTGCCCTGACATTATCGATTGCCTCGTTCTCAGATTTGATGAAAAGAACTGTGTCATCTGCAAATTGGAGATGTGAGATGCTGAGAGTTGAACTGAGGCGCATTCCTTCGAAAAGCCCTATTGCTTCAGCCGCAAGTAACAGTCTGTGTAAACCTTCCCCGGCAATGATGAAGAGCAGGGGCGAAAGGGGACAACCCTGACGAATCCCTTGGGAGAATTCGAAGTCCTCTGTTGAGGAACCATTCACAAGGACAGAGGCTGAGGTAGCAAGACAAGATTTGATCCAGAGAACCCATTTAACACCAAACCCCATTCGAAGGAGCATGTCCTCGATAAAGCCCCAATCCACGTTATCAAAGGCTTTTTCAAAATCCAACTTGATAATTGAACACTCAGCTTTGGATTTCTTGATTTGGTCAATAATTTCGCTGGTGATGAGGATGTTATCAGAGATCTGACGGCCACTGATGAAAGCCGATTGAGTGTCGCTTATGATCTGGTGGGTAACCTGTTTTAATCTTGCTGCTAGAACTTTAGCAAGTATCTTGTAAGGAGCAGTCGTTAGACTGATAGGTCTTAGGTCGGAACAGCTTTGGGGGGATGAGATTTTTGGAATTAGGGCGATCAGAGTCGCAATTAGACCTTTGCCAATGGAGCCATCTGTATGGAATCTGTTGAAGAAGGCCTTTAAATCTAGCTTGATGATGTTCCAAAATTTCTGAAAAAAGAGGAGTGTGAAGCCGTCGGGGCCAGGAGCTTTGGCTCCATCGCAATCCTTAATGGCATTGAGGATTTCTTCTTCAGAGAAGGGAGCTTCCAAATAGTTCGCTTCATCCACTGTGATTGTATTGAAGGCAAGTGCAGGGAGTTTGGGCCTGGAGGTTGCTGTACAAGTAAAGCGATTTCTGAAGTGGTTATAGAGTTCAGCTCTGACACATTTAGGATCAGAATTCCATACCCCATCAATCATGAGCCTGGATATATGCTTCCTAGTATTTGATTTGGCCGCAACCTTATGGAAGAAAGATGTATTCCTGTCCCCTTCCTTGAGCCAGAGAGAGCGAGATTTCTGCCTCCAAATGATGGCATCTTCTCTCTGTTTTTGAAGAAGTGCTCTGTAAATGGATTGTCGAGCCTCTGTTTCTTCCAATGTACGAATTCTCACTCCTGCTATAGAGTCGAATTGATCTGCTAGAGATTCTAGTGATTTGATCAGAACACCAATGTTACCATAAACCTCAGAATTCCATATTCTCAAATCAGCCCTTAAGAGTTTGAGTTTGTTCCATAAAGAAAAACAGGGTGCCCCTTCTGATGGGTAGTTGTTCCATTTATCGGTGATGAATGATTCAAATTCTGGATGCTCAATCCAAGCATTTAGGAATCTGAAGGGCCTTGGTCCCCAATCTGTTGTTGGAAAGGAAAGCAGGATCGGACAATGGTCAGAGAGTTCTTTTGAGAGACATACCTGAGTGGGATTGTCGAGAAGAGTGAGCAAATAAGATGAGATCGGTAATCTGTCAAGTCTACTTGCTTTGGAGTTGGGCCAAACCAAGTAAAGGGCTTGTCAGAGAATGGTAGATCAAGGATGCCTGCTTCATTAATAAAATTGTTGAAATCCTGTGCAGAGGATCTTGAGAAAGAGCAATTAGATCTTTCACCCTCACATCTAATTGTGTTGAAGTCGCATGCGATAAGAAAAGCAGTAGGAATGAGCAACAGAGCTTCCAGGATAAAGTCCCACAATATTCTTCGATCAGAAGCAAGGCATGGAGCATAAATGTTGAGGATAGCACATTCAGTGGATGAAGACCCAAAAATCCCTTTCCATATTAGAGAATTGTTGAAAGATTGGGTGCTCTGCATTTTGAAGAGAGATTTGTTCCACGCAGAGAGTGTACCTCCGGAGGCACCATTTGCAGGAATGTGATTGAAGTCCCAATTGTGATCAATCCCCAGGGATAGCAACATAGCATTTGGGATTGTAGCCAGTTTTGTCTCTTGAAGCAAGATGAACAGGGGTTTGGTTGATTTGATTTTCTGAGAAAGGGATCTGATCTTCCCAGAACTGCCCAGTCCTCTGACATTCCAGCAAAGGACATGGGGGAATGAAGGCATTTAGGTTGCAGCCTGTTGGGCCCTCACTCTGGCCTCAGACTGTGCAATGGAATCGATGATTTTGTCCTCTGGTAAATCGCAGGTCAAGCCCAATTTTTGACAAATATTCCAGGTTTTTTTGGCTCGATCCCGAGGATTAAGAGGGGGGAAATCTTGTGTTTCTGAAACAAAGGTTGAAGTAGCAGGATGCAATGATTGCTTTGAGGTAGTTAGACTTGAGGGCTGTGTCTGACTTTGGGAAGTTGAAATGTATGGGTCTTGCTTTAAAGAGGGAGCATTGGGGTGGTTGGGAGGGGCTACCATAAAGGTTTGAGGCGGAGTTACACGAGTATCAAAATTTCCAGGCGTGTTGTTGTCTTGGGAGTTATTTCGAGGTGAGGATACTCTCGATGCATTAATTGGCGCGGGGTCAGAAGAATTTGAATAGTCAATTTTTGGAATGGCAGAGGCCACATTTATTCCGGTGGAGTCGCCTGAGAGGCCACCGGAGCTGGCCAGATTCGCAGGGAGGGTATCATTTTCTGTAATGAACTCTCCTTCTTCAAAGTCATGATCCTCATGAGAGGAGTCAGAATAATCCCCTGAATTTTGAATGTTTGATTCCACGCTCGCATCTTCAGAGCTCCAGGATACTTCGAAGGGGGATGGCTCATAGACCAAAGGTTTAATGTGGGTTGGAATTTGAAAGCCAGTGATTTCTTTGATTTTCACTATGTATATTGATCTATTCAGAAGGAGCTCTACCTGCTCATCAATGGGTCGTGGATCAAAGGAGTGGACCATAACAATAGCTCTCTGAAGATCAGCCCCTGTTTGAGATCTCGGATGAATAAATTGAACAGAGCCAGAGAATTTGGCCAAATTTGTGATAGTGTCTATCGTCCAACCCAAGGCTGGAATCCCAGACATCGAAATCCATTTGAAAAAGCCGCCATTGATGCCCAGATTTCCGTTTTCACTGATAAATGGGAACCAAGGTATAATCTTCTCCCAGTTTGCTGCTTTTTGGCTATCAAAGAATTCTTCATCGGTGAAACAAATAAGGAAGCAGCGCTCTCCTACCTGATAAAAGTCAATTCCAGTGATACCTTTCTCCTTCATTTCTTCTTGGATTATCTCTGATGGGATATCATCACCTGAGATGCCCAGAATTGAGAGTTTTTGACTTTCTTCAACCTGACTGTTAATGGTTCCTCTGCATCTTTTCTTTAAAGCCGAGTTACCTGCTACGATATCTTTGAAACTGATCCCTGCTATTGATTGGTGTCTGACTTGGGTTTTTGTGACTTCCCATGATGTAGTTGCCACTGTTCGATCAGTTGTTTTTTGCTCCTGTGGGTTGGTGTGCTGACTGGGGGTTAAGGGGAAGATCTGGGTTTGAAACTTGGGTTTGGTTTGGTGACCAGTTCATTTTTGGCAAAATCAACGATCAGTTTCCGGGAAAGCAAGATTGCTCCGTTTAGAGCCGCCCTTGCTCTGTCTGCGTCCTCTGGTGATTGAAAAAGCACAAAGGCGTAGGCTCTGTCAGGGGTGAACGATGGGGTTGGGATGATTATCTCAGCCACCTTGCCATGAAATTTGCATATGTTTTTCAACCAGATCACAGTAATCTTCTTTGGGAGATTGCCAAAGAAAAGGGTTTGTTTGGGTTTGATTGAGGACGAGGGTTGATTGGCTGGTGATGATTTCTGGGTTTGTTGAGGTCGGCTTTCAGCCAAGAGAGAGTTCTCCATTGGGACGACAGTCGATTCTTTGAGGAGGATATATGAATCTAGACGAGGGTGTTCAACATCAGGAGGGAGATATTCAAGACAACCATGATATATATTTCATTGATATCTTCTATGCACACAATTGTTAAGTGAAAAAGATATATAATTGAGTGTACTTAATTGTCATTTTCTTAAAAGTTTATGGCTAGTGCCAAATTGCAAACTGAATTAGGGTTTTGGACAAAACTAATAGGGAGAGAATAGAAAAGGTTAAGAAAAGAAGGCAACACTTCTAAGCATAGATATTCACATGAATGAATAGATAAAGAAAAAAACAAACCAGTCTCGAAACCCCAAAACCGTAAATTTATACCTTTCCCATTATTAATGTATCAACACTTTGTTTTTTTCTCAGCCAAAAAAAGAAAACACCATCTCTCATTCCCTTGTATTTATCTCTCTCTCAAGTGTCATTTTCTCACATATTCATCTCCTTCACTCATATCCACTGCCCTTCACCTCCTATAATCCATCTCCCTAAAAAAACCTCATTCTAATTCCAAAATCAACATAACTTATAGCAAAAAAACCCTCAAGAGCTAGAGATCGAGATCAAGTGGATCGAGAAGATCGATGGAGCTGTTCTTGGACTTGTCCCTCCAAATCAGCACCCCGAACCCCAATGAAGATCTTGATTTGGGGTTGTGCAGGAAGAGAAATCTTCACTCCACACACTACAACTCCATGACACCAACATCATCAAAACAAGCTTCCCCAACCGACAGCCTCGTATTCGTCGACCTCGATCCCACCAAGGTTTCATCATCAGCACATCATGACCATCATGACCACCAAAACCCTCTACTCATGTTTGATCATCAGCACCAACAAGCTTTCTTGGGACCCAAGACTCCACTTCACCACCAATACCATCAACAATTGATGAGGTCAAGATTCATTTCAAGATATCGAGCCAAGAGGAGCACGAGATCGCCTCGAATGCGATGGACTTCGACTCTCCATGCTCGCTTTGTCCACGCCGTCCATCTCTTGGGAGGCCATCAAAGTATGTATATGTTCGTTCTACTTCATTTGGTTCCTTGAATCAAAAAGAAATTAATATTGACTATATGTTTTTATTTTGTAATTGTTAGGAGCCACACCGAAATCAGTTCTTGAGCTCATGGATGTCAAGGATCTCACCCTAGCACATGTTAAGTCCCATTTACAGGTGATTTACTCTCTTTATTTGGATGATTATAATACAAACCCTTCTTCTTAATCTTGGATGATTATTTCACTAATTTAAATTTAATTAATACCTAATTTTAGGCCTATATATCTTGCTCACTAAAAAAACAAGTTTTCCCAAATCCGAGAAAATAAAATATATATATATGCAAGTACAAGACTCCATCATTTCGTAATGATACTTTCAAAAAAACATTTCGTAATAATCAGATCTGTAGATTTCTCTTTTATTTCTCTTTTAACCACACTCATATACCCATGACTGTTGACCATGGTTAATTTTACTTTGATCATAGTATTATCTTAGAGTTGTCTCTGGAAAATCGGGAGCCTGAAACAAAAATTCAAAACAAGATCTTTCTTATACAAAAATAATATGACTATGATTTTTTAATTAAAAAAATTAACCAAATAAACATAATACTATACTTTATATTGAGCAAACATCAAATGTAGGTAAACATAAATTAGACCTCTTTTAATATTGAACTGACTGAAGATTATTTTGAGGCCTCTCGTAAAATCGGGGCCTAAGGTAAAAGTCCCTCTTATCTTATGGACGAGTCAGCCCTGATATTATCATGCGTGTGTATATTTCTGGTTGTACTTGAACCATGTATCCGAACATGTCTCCGGTACAGTGAGCTACTTGTCTTCCTTTATGTAGTATTTCGCAAATTTAAATTTCACAATTACTATTTTTAATCAAATGGTCACTATAATTCTCAGATGTATCGGACCATCAAAACAACAGGAAGGGCAGCAGCTTCATCAGGTTAATTTACTTAATATTCAATCCAGTTTTAATTAAGCCTATTTTTTAATAACTATATATAGTGTTTTCAGGATTTGTTTATTCATATATATGTTTATATAAACAGGACATTATGATGTTTTTGATGATGGATCGTCCGGAGACATGACTTCGGAAGATTTAATGTTTGACACTCAAAATTCAAAGTTTGAAGTGTCCCCAGTTCTGTCAAATGACATTCTTCAAGAGAAAGATCTTTGCAGTTCATCAAGGTAAAATTTCATATGCAATACATGTATTTAATTATGTACATGTTCTCGAGTAATATTTACAATATGTTAATTATTCCTCGAAACTAAATAATTACTCTATGCAGTGTTTAATTATTTGATTTTCGTTAATTATGATCAAGAAGAGAGATACGTACATTAAATTTTTTTAATCCTTGATCTTTGGTATAGATTAAACTATACATGAGATGATACACATATCTTGATATTTTAATGTAGATTAGTATGATTGATGCAGATAGATAAGAGCATTACATCAACTATGTGATAGATATATAAATACATGCAAATGTTTGTCTTGTGTGAAATGATATTTTACAAATAAACCCTATTCATTACAATATTAGAAATAAGAATCAATTTTAAAAGTTAGCTATCTAAACTCAAATGTGTCCATTTTTTATTATTTAAAAAGATAGTGAGTATGAATAGACTGTACCATTAACAATACATATAGTTGAATTTTACATTTACAAAGATAATGGAGACATATGGTAAATAAGAAGAATTAATATCACTAGTGTTTTCCTAACCTAGCGGATCAAGATAAGGACTATTTCATAATCGAAATGAGGAATGAGTGTCATAAACCACTACGTCAGAACTTCTCACAAAAATGATAAGAAAAAGTTGGAGAGATCTTCACATTTGGTAAATATTCACTATGGTTTCAACCTCTGAACTTATTGTTAACAAGAAATACATTAATGATGTATAGAGTCGAAAGGGACCAAATAGGGTATGAATATACTTTCTAGAAATTGTGTCGGTCCAATGTACGAGTCCAACTCCATGTCCATTATGGTGTAATTATAATTTCATGTTCCGAGGCACTCAAGTAGGTGAAAAGGAGGTAGCAGTAAAAGAGAAATCATGCCCACTACTCTTCTCTTCCACCATTTTTGAGAAAACAAATCCACCTCAAAAATAGCTAGGGACATATATATATATTTCCCTTTCCTCTGGATTTTGTGGGACTCATTTTCCGTAGGGCCCAACCCCAACTCTACAGCACATATACACCATATAATCTCTACAATATAGTAATGAATAATGATAGTCATGTAACAAGAAAAGATAGTGTATTTTGTGAAATGTGAAACTACTAATATATTTTATGATTTAAGTTTTTGATGCTATCTTCATTGACAATTAATATATAATGTGGGAGTTATATATTAATTAAATTTAATTAAAAGCAAGAAATTACCATTATGTTTATGCATGCAAAAAGAGAGTTCTAAAGAGTAAAGATTGCTTTATTCTACAGTGCATGCATGGCTTCCACTAATGAATTAAAATACTCTTTCTCTGTTGATTTGTGTGTAGCAGTGAGGCATGGTTGCATGGCAAGCCTAAGGTTTCTGCTCCCACCAATATTACCATTTTACCCATTTCTCTTGACCTACAGGTAATGTATGATGTATCTATGGATGCAATGCATGGTATATGTGGTAAACTCTCATGTATAAATATGATCATATATGGTACATTAATTAGTATGTTTGAATAATGATACATACTGAACATGGGTAGAAATCAGTTACAAATAAAAAATAATTGTCCAAAAGTTAGAAAGTGTAGTGCACAATTGTAGAAGCTGCAATGTAAGTTTGTAAAACGTAATTAACACATGCAAAATTCTTGACCCTGTAGACTGTGTAGTGCAAAGTTGTACTTTCTACAACTTGCACTGCACCTTTCTACAATGTTGCACTACACCATGGACGATTTGAACCCTCAAATACATGTTTTTGTTGGTTTGTAGCTGATTTCCTTCCATATTGGTGTTAAATTCTTGCTGATAAAATAAAAGGTTGTGATAAATGGCTTATTCCTGTATATTTCCTGGACGAAGGTTCTTCACCCTTTGATGGGTTCATGGTAGATCCCATGGAAGACATCAAAAAAGAACAAGAAGAGGAGGTTGTTGTTGACATAAACCCTCCATCTTGTTCTGAGGATTCTGCAACACTCAGCTCCAACCTTGATTCTCCTCAGAGGATACACATTGACAGATTGAACAGTTGGGTTTCTCTGATAGACCTTGATCATGAAGGTGAAGACTGCAACTGGGTTTCTGTGCCTGACTCAGATCTGGAGTTCAAGTGCTTCCAAGATATCCCGAGCCCGTCTTGCAGGAGCTCAATGAAATCGAGCCTTTCTGAAGCAGAAAATGAGAACTCACACTATGACATGTCCATGTCACAGTGTGATGGATCTGCAAATAGCAATGAGCCGCTTTTTTGGCCGTTTGAGAGAAAATGTGATTGGAATTCATGGGATGGGTTCTGTATGTCACCTCGAAAGAGCATGAATGGTGATGATCTCAGAGAAGGGTGTGGAGGATCTTGCAGGAGGAGGAGGAGGCTTGTGTTGGGATCAGAATCGACGAAAAGGAAGGTATTGGATTGGAAGGAGAGGAGCAATGGCAAGCCCTCGAGGCTGAGCAAATCGGGCAAAGCTTCCATGAAAGTAGTTCCTCTGGAATTGGAAATTACAATGGAGTTTGATGAGAAGTTATTGCCAGAAGGTGTTTTGGAGGAAGAGTTCTATATTGAGAACATAGTAGGGCTTGGAGAGTTTGATGGCCATGAAGGAGTTGACACAGAGTTTAACCAGATTGATTTTATCTTCTTGTGAAGTGTAGAGGACAGTACTCATGTTGCATTGCTTCTGCTTGTACAAACATGGTGATCAGGTTTGAATTTATTTTGCTGAGTCAAACCCTGTAAACGAGTCGAATCGAGCCTAATTTTGTTGAGGCACGACTCGGAAAAAAGATACTCAAACCCGAATTCAGTTTGGCTCGGTTTGTTTAGGTTTTTTAAATATATATTTATTAAAATTTAACTATATTTTAATCAAAATTAATTAAATACTAAACAAGGCTCGTAAGTATTTATTGGTCAGGATTGAGCTTGGCTCGTTTACACAGCTCGAGCTCGATTATGACATGTCCGAGCAGAATATTTAACGAATCAAAATCAAGGGGCTAATTTACACCCCTAAAACTTTCTAGTTGGTTCAAACTGATGTTTAATCAAATAACTAGTTATTGCTGTAAGTTGCTCTCAGACCAAACTCTTATCAACAGAAAATCCACTGTAAAAAGAGACCATGTTTATGTTACAAGAGCTTGGCAGAAATGTTTCATACAGTTTTGGCAAAAATGGCTCTTGGAACAAATGGTGGAAAATCTTGAAAACAAATAAAAATGGAAATCTCAATGTCAGTTAGAGAACAAGAAAAAATACAAAGAGAGGCATGGCTTTTGCATCCTGTCTCTGTCCTCCAAGAAAATAGATTAGCTTATACAATTACACGTCACCTCATCTCCTTCCTCCATTAGGGCACAATCCACTTTCATATTCGATATGATAAAAAAGTAGAAAAAAGGAAAAGAAGATACAATCAAAACCAACCCTTTTCATTACATTATACAATATCCAAGAAAACCCAATTCCTTTTCTGTTCCTGTGTAATGATTCATATTTCATGACCTAAAAGCTGTAGTCTGTTTTGAAGAGGTTGTTCAACAATGGCTTTGACCCACCATTTCTAGTACCTTGTGCTTCTTCTCCTCCATCTTCTTCTTCCTCGGTTCCCTGAAAAGCAGGGTGGTAGAAAATGCTGTTGAGGAGCTGAGTCCCTCTGAGGGCATTGGTCAATGGGAGGTGACCCTCAGGTGTGTCATCAGTGAGCTCCCAGATGAACTCAGAAGGGAAGGCCTTGTAATTGTACTGCACAACCTCTGTGTCAAGTAGCTTCATCCACCCGGCCTTGATGAAGAACCTGGTGAAGTCCTTCTTCTCCTTCTCGAATATCTTCTTCTGCACGCTGTACCCGAACCTGTTGTTGCTGTGCTCCCGCCAGAGGTCATCAATGGCCTTCAGGTCTGCCTCTGGGATGAACTGTACCTCTGAGAAGAAGACATAGCCTCTTTTCAGTGATGCTTCACCTGCAAGGGCAATGAGGAGGCGGCGGGTCTCGTCGTCGGCTTCTCTGTAGTTCTTGGCGGATAGGAGCTCCTCGAGGAGGTCAAAGGTGGTGGTGGTGGCTGATTGGGATGTGGTGGAGGAGAGGGAGAAACTTGTGGTGGTGGTGGAATGATACTGAGAGTGAGAGAGGGAGAGACTTGTGGTGGTGGTGGTGGGTTTGAGGAAGAAATGGGAGGAGAGAGGTGGTGGAGGAGTGTCTAGGTTGTGGTGGTGCTTGAGGAGAGGGTGGAGGAGGGATTGGAAAGAATTGGTGGCCATGTGGTTGTGGTTGTGGTTTGGAGGGTCAGTGTGGGAGATGAGAAGAGCAAATTTTGGATATGGGTTTTGATGGGGAGAGATAAGGTAGGAGGAGTCAAGTGTGGATTTGGAGGGTCAGATTTTCATTGGTTGGGTTTGGGTGAGGCTAGATACTCTCCCTTTTCTCAATAATGTCCTACAAAAACAAAATGAAGGTCTAATGTCACCCTGGATACTTCCCGTCCGTAACACTAAGAGCATCTTCAATCTTCAATGGTTTAACATATGTCAAATATACTATGAAAATATAATATATGATAAAATAGCATAGCAAATAGCATGTTTTTTGGAGTTAATATAGCCTATTTTGCATTGGAAAGACAAATTTAGCATGGGTTGGAGATGGTCTTACAATAAGGCCCAGTCCATTACCAATTAATACTATATATAAAAGGAGTAAGGATTTTGTACAAATGGAAAAAATTTCTTTAAAAAAAATATTAATTGTTGAGTTATTTTTATGTTTTATTTTGAAAAATAACCGTCTGATTTTGTTTTTATTTTATTAAGTGATTATAGACTTCTTTGACTGTACATGCATTATTTTTATGTTGTTATGTGTATGTGACCTTTTTAACTTTTTTTAAATAAATTAAGTGTTTATAAATTTCAGGTACAAAGATTGTATCATTTGATGATGTTCACCTCTGTTGGCTTGCATGTAAGGACCGCTTCCGGTTTAATCACGTTAATTTTTCAAAAACCGGAAAATCTTGAAAATTTCGCTATTAGACCGAGAGTTGACCAAAAAGTCAAAGTTTGACCCGAAAGTCAACCGAGACTGTTTAAAGGGTTATTTTGAAGCGTTTTTTAAAT
>JAYMTS010000258.1:0-12138 GCA_036898005.1 Geranium phaeum
CGAGCGGGGCCGAAACGTCCTCGTGCACATCCCCATGAGCCTCCACTCCATGGCCCAGCTCCCCATGAGCCTCGCCTTGACTGGAAGGACACTGCTTCTTCTTGGACTTTCCAATCTTCCATTTAGTTGTATTTGTGTTCTACCAATCTTTGTTTTTCCGATCTTACTATATTCTTGTTTTCGACCACTTGTTGGTATGATTAATTAGTTAATAGTTACCAACACTTAATTTATGCGTGGGATTGTACGTAAAATGACAAGGCTAGAGAAGGACGGTTGCTAGCATCTCACCACCGGCGACGACGAGATCGCCGCCTTGTACGCCTCGGATTCCAGTCGCTGGACACGGAGGGCGGCCTCCCACCACTTGTCTGGTCACGCCCTCATCTCCGTCGCCGGCGCCAAGAACAAGCTCCACCGTGTGTGTGGACTGGAAATAGAGAGTTGGGATGTAATTGGGGAAGATGAACAACGATTCAAGGTAGAAGATGATGAATAGTGAAATTGCAATTGCCACTGGTTGGACCGATTTGAACCAGTGGCAATTGCAATAAACCACTGGTTCAATCAATTTTTTAAAATTTAAGAATAATTAGGGGTATTTAGTCTTTTTAACTTTAAATTTTAACAGATTTGGACGGAAAACAGGTTGGGGTACTTACGGTGACATTAAAGGTGATTAGAGTACCCAGAAAATGAATTTTTTTTAGAGGTAGTCTAATTAAAAACAACAAATTTTAGAGATAGTCAGGTAAAATTTTTCTATAATTTAATATCATTTTGAGTTGAAAATAGAACAATGGAAATTTTCAAACTCGGTAAGAGCTTTTTGCCTCAATTCAAAATGAGGGCGAGATTGGACGACACGAGGACAAATCTACCCGAACCCAAATCCAAACCCGGCCATCCGTCTAACTTAACCCAGTCGTGAAAAATTGGAAGCTCACCGGAGAAGAAACACATTCATCGAATCCAGTAATGGCGACAATTGCAAATCTCCCAAGATCTGGCGCCATTTCCAGAGGCTACAATTTCGCTTCTACTTGGGACCATGTTAGCCACCACTCTCTGTCTAAAGATCTATTTCATTTTGGCTTCTTCGATTTTCATTCCTCTCGTTTGATCTGTATCGTCTTCATTCTGATGCTGCGCTCCTGAACTAATTTTCAATCACGTATGATTCGAGATTATGCGATATTGTTGAAATTTGGAACTTAATGTATGGATCTCGGCATTTGCAGTTAGTTGAGCGATTTTTTTTTGTTCTGAGAGATTTTTTATTGGCAAGTTTGTATTGTTTGTGCTTGAATTTGGATTTCTTCTTTGGTAATTTCATATGAGCTCTTTCTTGTTTTTGAATTATTGTTAATCAGATTTTTTGTTTGTTTGATTTCCAGAATGCTCCTTTGACGGAGCAATAGCAGGCAGCGATTTTGTCATTGTCTCATGCAGTCTCCGAGCGGGCCTTTCAGGTGAATATTGTTTGATTTTCAAAATATTGTTGCATTTTCATCTCCTGATGCTATGGCTATAGAAGTAGTTTTGGTCAATGCAAATCAGGTGAACTATGAAATTATAATTATACTTTCATACTTTTAATCTGTTGTATCTCATTTCCATTCAATACAATAGAATGCTGACTTCACAGCAAATTAAAAAGTTTTAGCTTTACTCTTGTAAGTAGCTGAATGGCCAATTCCCATGTCAAAGAGGTACGGTTCTTTACGTAGGTAGTTGTTGTATCTCATTTCCACTGAATACACTGTGCAAATCATGAAACAGAATTATCATGCCTTTTCTGGCACATCTTTTTGAAATAAGTAGAGGATATAGTATGTAAAATATTCTACTCAATTGGTTCATGTTCGTGCTTTTAAACATTTACCTTTTTCTGGTATCGATTAAGATGTCCAGCACCACATTATTGTAAAACTACTGTCTAAACTTTCTGAGCTTGTAGTTTCCTTACCCAGGTCATTTATTTGGCTGTGGAGTATCTTTCCTTTCTCGATATTGCCTGTCTTTGGCAAATTTTGCTTTCATCATCACTTAGGGTGGTTTCTTCTGAGAGTATGATTGACATGGGAGCTTTCTCCAACTCTGGGTAGTTATTGGTAATGTTAGTGAGATAGGAAATAGATAGATATTCAAAATTAGAGCACTTTGGGGGACTATGATTCCATGTTCAAGCTAAAGCAGATTGTATAACAAGGAGTGATGCATAAAAGTTCTAATTTAGATGTTGGGTGGACATTGGTAAAGTATTATTTAGTGATGCTGCAACCCTATATCAACCTGTATGGTGATATAGTGTGGCGAAGCCAATAAGAAGTAGTTGAGGTGGGGCAATAAATTGATGGCAAATCAAGTACTGTATGTCAATATTTTCATTTCTGTTTTTATCCTGTTTCTTGCTAACAGTCCTTGGTTTGAAGTGGTACTTTTTTTTATCAGCAAAAGGAGAAATTTTATTGATGAAACCCGGTAAAATTTTCCAAGGAAAAAAACCTGGCCATGATGGTTTAAAATATTGTATTTGTGACGCAGTGCATATTTTGGCAGTGATAGTGGTGGCAGTGATACTTAGACTATTCATTTTACAGCATATCTTATTTGTACATTTTGTACTTGCAATATATGAAGTCTACACCTAATGGTTTTCCTTGATTATGCCTCGTTGCAGTTTTACAATTGGTTTACAGATCTTGAATCAGCTATGAAGTCAGAGGTCAGTGTTGGTTTGTATTATGGCATATTAGTTGTGATCTGCATAAATGTGTTTGTTTCACCTCTATATGCTATTGCCATAGACAGAAGAGAATTATCAGCACTATGTAAATTCCTTAACAGAGCGCATACAGACATGTGATGGAATACTTTGTCAGGTAGTTTCAAGGCTTTCTATTCTGAAGTTCCTATTCATCATAGAATATCCATTTTGGGTTTAGATTATAGTTGCACTTACACAAGTACATTCATACACTTGCGATAACTGAGCTCTCCTCTATGCACAGGTTGATGAAACACTTGACTTATTCAATGAGCTGCAACTACAGCATCACACGGTAGCAACAAAGACCAAAACTCTTCATGATGCTTGTGACCGACTGGTGCGGTTTTCTCTCTGGTATTTGAGGTTTCATCTGTCTGCGTGTTGGCTAAAATGATGATTTGTAGTTCCTCTGATCCTTAAAGATTCAATGTGGCTCTGTTACCTGCAAGACATGGCAAGCTTAAAGAGAGAAGATTTTTACCATCACAAAAAATATTCTCAGAGAAAGCTTAACTGAATTTGCACAGTTTTGCTGCTCTCTGAAAAATTGATCCACAGTTTATTTAACCATTTGTTGAATCCTTATTTAGATAGCATGTATTTACATTGAGTATTTCAACGAAAGCTTTTCATTAGATAACTTTCTCTCACATATATGATTGGTGTTAAATTTTTATCTCAGTTATTTGCTATAGCCGTCATATTTTCGTATTTGTATTACAGGTAGTAGAGAAACAACGACTTGTGGAGTTTGCTGAAGCACTTCGAAATAAACTCATGTACTTCGATGAATTGGAAAACGTAATACTTGAATGCTATTATTCCTCATCATTTACATGTAGTAAGTTGAGTTATATTCTGTGGATTGCCTGACTTACATTTTTTGTGCAGATTGCTTCCAGTTTTCAGTCCCCAAATATGAATGTTGGAAATGCAAACTTTCTCCCACTGCTTAAACGCCTTGATGAGTGCATATCGTAAGTGCATAGTTTTTTGGATTTTTCTTCTGTGCATACTTCTGCTATAGTACATTACTAACCCTTCATTTCTACTATTGTATTTTAGGTATGTTGAAAGCAATCCACAGGATGCAGAATCCAGTGTTTATTTGGTTAAATTTCGACAACTCCAGGTATTCACATGAATGTATTGTGTTAGGTGAATGACATTAGTGTTTCATCCCCTGTTAGGTAATATGATTCTTTCCTCAAAGAGAATTACTTTGACTTACTCAAATATTCGAAATTGGGTTATGACAGTCTCGAGCATTGGGTATGATCCGCTCTCATATACTGTCCGTCCTAAAAAATGCTTCTTCCCAGGTGAAGTACCTGTCTACTGTTAAAATTTTCTGCTCTAAGCTTTCTGCCTATGCATAAACAGAATCTATGTGTATTTGTATGTGTATTAACTCTATATCATAGGATCTTGTTATTCCATACATCAGGTCCAGACAGCAATGCATAGTAATGGTGGCAATATATCATCTGTATCTGAAGGCGTAGAGGCATCTCTCATATATGTTCGTTTCAAAGCGGCAGCAAGTGAGGTAGAAGTTTCTCTACCATATTGGCTAGAGTAGGAGCATATAGACTCAATTGAATATGGGAATTATTCACAGGGAGTATCTTGGATGCGTGGAATGGGATGATCAGATACATTTTGATCTCCCTTCAATAGAGGCAACTAACAATCGTAAGTATTTTGCAGCTTAAGCCAGTCTTAGAGGATATTGAAAGTAGATCAGCTAGGAAAGAATACGTTGAGATGCTTGCAGAGTGCCACAAATTGTATTGTGAACAGAGGTTTTCCTTGGTGAGCATATGATTGATTGTTTTGTTTTTTCATTGTTCACTATTCAGTTTGATATATGTTTTTTTTTTCAGCACTTCCGATAATTATAGACTCATTTTGGTTTTGTGCTGTTTAGATTAGAGGCATAGTGCACCGAAGGATATCTGAATTCTCCAAGAAAAATGATTTGCCATCTTTGACGAGATCAGGATGCGCCTATCTGATGCAGGTATATAATAGCAAAGTAATATGTAGAAAGTAGATATTTTGTTAGTCTTTGCATCCTGGTTGGTTCAGAGGTCTTAGCATCCTGGTTGGTTCAGAGGTGAGTTTGAGATTCGTAAATTTGAACTATGCATTCGCTAGACTTGCAGTTATTGAGCTAATAATTTTAGAAGTATAATAACATCAACTAATTATAGTCTTCTTGTTGTGTTCTTAATGACATTTTTCTTTTCCTATATACCCTATAACCAACAATTGAAGCAAACACAATAAAGTAAAAAATAGATACGTACAGATCAACTAAGATTATGGTTAACAATGAGATGGATTTCCTTGGTTCATTCCTTCCTCAGTTACATATTCAAATATTTTGATGCCTGAAACTTGTTTGTGGTTCCTATTTCCCTTAGAATAATAAGAACAGACTGCCCTGCCACTGGAACTGGAACTGGAACAGTTGTCAGTTTCCATGCATTTAAGCCTCCCTTGTTCCAGCCAACACACACTTATCCGTGTGAAGCCAGAGGTTGATTTATGTTATGATGGATAAACTTGACTAAAAGACAAAGCTTGATTTTAAAGTGATGCATGATTTATATTTTGTGATTTTCTGGACCCTAGAAAAGGTGCATGATACCAGGCAGCAATCATAGGATGCTTAGATATGGAATAATGGATTAATTTTGGTGGATCAGTTTGATTTGAGTTGAAGTTTTATCCAGATTGAAACATAAATTGCAGGTGTGTCAGCTTGAGCATCAACTTTTTGGTCACTTTTTCCCTGCATCATCAGAGGATATTTCCAGTTTAGCTCCATTGGTAGATCCTCTGTAAGTGTGTTTAGCTTGTCCTTCAGCGCTGTTTTATTTTCTGTTGGTGTTTTCTTCATTCTGAGCAGCTTCTCTTGTGGGTGTCAAGTTTAATGAATGGGTCTTGCTAATAACAAAGCTATTTTATTGGGCTTATTATTCCATTAAGTTAGGCACTGCTCCTTTTCATGAAATCTTGGGAAAGTAGTCTATAGACGTCTTCTCTTTCAGAATCTCTTAACTTCTTTGCTGTTTTGGGCTTACATATAATATCTTTCTTGGACAGTCATTTTGTGTGTACTGTATTGCTTCATGAGTTTTACGAATGGATTCATGTATGCAAGTCGGAGATTGTTTTGCAGATATTTTGGTTGTTCCTGTGGCTTTTGTATTGGATCCGTTAAAAAGTGATATGGCTAATGAACAAATATCAATTTATCGAAGTCCATTACTACCTTCCATTACTTCGAAACTTCTGTGTATGAGTTTCATCATCTGGCCCTTGGGTGTTATTATTAATGCCATATTTTCCTTACAGGTCTACTTATTTGTATGATATACTACGCCCGAAACTTGTTCATGAAACAAATGTTGATTTTTTATGTGAACTTGTTGACATCCTGAAAGTTGAACTCTTGGGGGAACTGCTCAGTAGGCGGAGTGAGTCATTAGCCGGACTTCGCCCTACATTACAAAGAATTCTAGCAGATGTTCATGAGAGACTAACCTTCCGTGCTCGGACACACATTCGTGATGAGGTGTGTTCAAGGGAGTTAGTTTTGTAGATTCATGTCAACTATATTTATTATTTTTAGGGCGCCCATCCCGGCCCCCCTTTCTTTTCGTTTTTAGTGTATTATTGTTGCCGATCAATTTTTTTTTTATTAATACCGGTTCTTCCCTTTTTTTAGACCACAGTTATTTACTCATTATTATGGCTGGTTTTTGAAAGCTTCTTTGTCAAACATGAAATTGTTTTCTCGTTAAGGACTAATTGCATTAGTTTGTGTATGCGTAAAAATACTGTACTTAAATTGACACCCTACACGTCTTATGGCGTTTATTTATTTCTAATTTTCAAATGGGGTTTTGAGACCCATGATGGTCTCATGTAGGTACTAGAGTAATGGCCATGTTAATCTCAATGAGATAAGTTCTTCTGTATATGTTGGTTTACATAGGTTAAAAAAATTTCTATTTAAATGGTATAAATTGCTGAAGGGTATGCAATAAATGTTTTTACTTATGTGAATAGTATACCTGGTTCTATTTTTCCTGCAGTTTTGACTCATGGGGGAACTTATGATATGTTGTTTTTACTTAAAGCTGTTCTTTGGTGTTTGTTTGTAGATAGCGAATTATATTCCTTTGGATCAAGACCTGGATTACCCTAGAAAGCTGGAACAAACAGCTCAGACAAAATCAGAAACTACCTTAGTGAGTGGTCTGCCTCTACATTTCGAACACATGTTTTTCTTGGAACAAGTAAACTTGTGTCATCAATCATAAAGAAGCAAAGTACAAAAAAGATGCCTCATTTCTTACACGTGTTAATACCTATGTTCAACACATAATAATCAGTTTGGTTTTTTGAACTTGTTTGCATGCCATAGTTTGCATCTCTGACTCTGAGATAAGACTTCAACCTATATCTATGTAGTTTAAATCAAAGGATATTACTTGTTATCCAATATTTTTGCTATTTTAGTTTCCTCTTGTGTCTAACGGGGATTGGGATGCTTGTGTGATATGCAGGTTTAAAACTTATGTGAGATTAGTCTGTTTCTCAAATTATACTCTAGTGAATACACCATAGTTATTTGTTTTCCCCATATTTCTCTGTATCTGCCTTTCTTAAACTAAATTATGAGTTAAGTGACATGTTAAACTTGGAACCATTTCCTTCCCAAAATCCATGCAACAAAGTAACCAAGGGCTGTGGGAGAAGAGGCATAGACCTCATATAATAAGTATGAGATTGATGGTCCAGCTCCTACATTTATCGAGGTCTTCACAATTAGGAACGTTGGTGTAACATACATGCAATGGTACCAATGCATTGGTAGTTGTCATACTTCAAATATTAGTTTTATTATACTTGTATGGTGAAATGGGTGATTTAGCTGACAATAAATATGTTAGACTAACCCTGTTTGTTTTATAATTCTTCATCAATTCTAGGCTGATGAAAACCCAGATGTATTTAAAACTTGGTATCCGCCCTTGGAGAAAACTCTCTCTTGTCTTTCGAAATTATACAGTCGTTTAGAGCAAGCAGTTTTCACTGGTTTAGCACAGGTGGGAATCATTTAGTCTCCATTTTAACATCCTCTTACAAATATGTGTTGTATCTTTTTGGTTTGTTTAACTATTTGTTATTTTCTATTTCCACCAGGAAGCTGTAGAAATTTGCTCCATATCTATTCAGGCGAGTCTGCGGAACATTTTTTTTTTCTGTACAGCAGTATTATGCAATGCCATGGGTTCTCTTCGACCATTTATGGGATTTAGGAATACCTTGATTTATAGGATATCGTGATCTAGATATGTCAATTCCCTTGTTATACTGCCTGTTAGAGCATGTGTCACTAGACAACCACTTTGACCTGCTGCAGTTTGATATTACTTGGTTTTTTCATCCATTCTTGTTTGATCTCCATGCAGAAAGCAAGCAAACTCATTGCAAAGAGATCATCGGCAATGGATGGTCAGCTCTTCCTTATAAAACATCTTCTTATCTTGAGGGAGCAGGTTATAAAGGCTTTGCCCTATTTGATGTACTTGGTGGGTGCTTTGTAGCTAACATTAGATGATTTGAAATGCAATGTATTTCCCTTCCAGATTGCACCATTTGATATAGAATTTTCAGTCACTCACAAAGAACTTGATTTCTCACATCTGCTGGTAAGTACTATATCTGAGCTCTCCTTTTGTACATTTTCTGATATTTCTATTTTTCTTTCACATCTTATTTCAAAAGGATTTTATTTCCATGTATAATTTATTCATAGAAATAGAAACTTATAATTCCTGTTTATTTTATGGACTGAAACAGTTATCAGAATATACATGAATTTCGGCTGCTGGGTTCTGTTTTTTGTAGAGCCAGAACCCTGTATTATTTTTTCAGATTAATTACATTTTTCTAGCTTGTAAAAATTTACCATTCTATATAATGGTTTATTTTTTCAAAATCAACTGCCTGAGTTAACCCTGTTTTTACCAATTGCACGCTTTACATGTGCCTTCCTGTGCCATATACATTCACGGATAGTGGAAAAAGACGGTTGTCTGTATAGCACAATGGACCTTCTGCCCTAGTGCACCATAGATAACAGTGACCCTTGCTAAAACAGATGGAAGAAAGTCATGATGTTATTAATAACATTTTCAGGAACATCTGAGGCGGATTCTTAGAGGTCAAGCCTCAGTATTTGATTGGTCAAGGTCAACTTCATTAGCAAGGACCCTATCACCCAGAGTTTTAGAAAGTCAGATGGATGCCAAAAAGGTATTGTTCTATTATTACTCTTAATTTATCTACTTTGTTCACTGCAGTTTTTGCAAAAAAAAAACAAAAAATTAGTGATTAGTGACCAGTGATCAATAAGTCTCGCGTGCCTAGATCTTTCTTCCCAATACATTGCATAATAAATTGTTAATATCAAAAGAGAAGGGGTAAATGTAGTTAAAAGTTAATATTCTTGGGTTAATTCAGACTGTCTTCACCTGTTTTCAGTTAATTTGCTGACAGAAAAAAAAGAACTATAATATAACAGAAAAGTCAATAAGTGTGGTAAACGTAAAATATCACAAAATAAAGGCATATAATGTTTAGTATCACAAAATGAACTATAACAGAAAAATTCAACAAGTGCAATTAAAAAACAATTGCATATAATGTTTAGTATCACAAAGTCAAGGCCATCATCATAGAATACCGGACTCGATTCAATTGTCCATACAGTAACATGAAATGTTTTTGAATGTTTCATTATATGTTCCATTTTTAACTATAACGCTTCCACATATTCACATTCTCAGCTAATCAGCTCAAGGGTACGTATTATCATTGATTGCCATATAATACCATATGGATTGGAAATATTTTGAAGCATAATTGTGTTCATATATGCGAATGCGATAATTGCTTGCTTGTAAGACCCACCTCATAATTTTGTGATATTATATGATATCCATGTGTAACAGCTATAAGCACAAGATACATGAACTCAAGATGATTTACTTGCAGGATCTTGAGAAAAGCCTAAAGGCCACTTGTGAGGAAGTCATCATGTCAGTTACTAAACTAGTTGCAGATCCCATGCTTTCATTTGTTACCAAGGTTTGTCTCTGCACTTATTTCCTGTTTATATATAAATCATTGTTCTGTCATAGTTCTGGATCTGACTGGATGATTATGAATAAAAGTAGCATGTTAATCTATGATTTTCATTTTAGCTATTCTAACAAAGGTGATAACAAGATGCCATTATTAACTTGGTCGACGTCGTTGCAGTCCTATAATTGTACCTCTTTATGACATTCCAAACTTAAATTTTCTTATTCTTATTCCTAAATCAACTGTATGTGGGTGGTTGTATAGAAACCCCGTGGAAGAACATCAGAAATTGACCAACCATTAAAAGTGTTATAATTCTCAGTAACAATAAACTGTCAGACATTTAACTGTTCTGGAATATGTAGTAAAAAATTCTTTATGCAATCTCTTCCAGAAGCAGTATATTTTAGCCCAATGGGATTGCACCTGCCCTATGAAGCTTCCAATTTGCTTATGTAGGTGACAGCAGTGAAAGTTGCATTATCATCTAGCAGTCAGAATCAGAAGCTCGATTCAGTTTTGGCCAGGCCAATCAAGGATCAAGCTTTTGCTGCTCCAGATAAGGTGGCTGAAATTGTTCAAAAGGTGTGTCATGTGATTGCTTTTTCACATTAGAAAAATTTATAAAGAACCCCTGCTCGAGTGCTTTGGCTCAATTAGAAAAAGAAGGAAGCCGACTTGGATAAATCTTGGCAACTTTAAACCTGCCTTGTATATTCTAGAATAGGACAACTATTGAAACAAACATCTAGAAGAGACATGGAGAAACAACTCAGAAACCTGACTGATGAAATGGTCCTATGAATGTGAGCTGTTTAGGTAATGAGACAAGAATTATACTGCGGCAAGATTTGAATTTCAAATAGAAGGTAGGGGGTTAAAAACAATGTTAGCTATGTTCCATTCTCCAAGGTTTACTGGTAATTTATGGACAAATTGGGTTGCAACTCTGGCTGGTTTTGCTTCGGGACATTCCACTGCCAATGCATGAGTATTTCTGGCAGAGAAGCACACAACTGCATACTCTTACATTCGTAGAATGGCACCTATCACACTAATGTAATGCTTATATGGGAATTGCAGTGAAACATTTGATTTTCAGAATCTTGTCTATTTGGCAATTGCTAAAGTTATAAATAACCTTCAAAACTATATACTATTGAAATGTTACAACATGCCTTTACTATATCCGTGCACACATTTTTGGAACAGGTGAATGCTGCTATTCAGAAAGAGCTGCCCGTGATGATTGCAAAGATGAAACTGTATCTGCAAAACCCATCAACAAGAACAATACTTCTCAAACCAATAAAGTAAGTTAATATTCACTGTGTAGCATAAGCAGTACAAGTGTGGCCCATTAAATAAGCTATAATCACCTGAGAGCACAGATTGAACAGCTCTCAAAGAAATTCAGGAACACGCAGGAGGGTCTTGATGCAAAACTGGCACTCTAACATTGTGCTTTGAAAAAGCCATGCAATTTATTGAATTTCAGTTATAATAATCATTGTATCCATCTTCAGCCCTGTCCCAGATTCACGATCTCTTAGAGCTACTATTGGAATTTTGTGACGTTTACAGCACTTCTTTAACTAGGAAACTTAAGTACATACAAATGCTTAGGTTTACTACTGTCTTTATTGGGTAACATTAACTATGCACGGACTTGACCAATCGTGCTGAATAGGATATTCACAACTGTGCTATCAGCTCATTTGTAAACTACAGGCATTTAGCCTAATAAATTGAAGTGTAATGGATTTTTACGCAGGTCAAATATCGTGGAGGCTCATATCCAAATTCAATCCCTGCTAAGAGCAGAGTATTCATCGGAGGAGATTGAAGGAATCTTTAATATGGTGCCCATTCCAGACCTGCAAACACAACTTGACCATTTGCTATAGGATACGGTGCTTTTGAAGCTCGTCCATTTATATCTCAACCTGATCTGGATCGTGCAGAGGGTTAATAGTTCATATTAGAACTCAAGAGTTCTCAACTCAAGGGTGTTAGTAGATTTAGTCAGGGGCTGAGGTATCTTTAATACTAATGCCCGTAACATACATTTTGTTGTTAAGAAAAATAGCAAAACCTACGGAGACCTTAGTTGTGTGTTTGAAGAACTTGTTCTGAAAATACATAAATGTATCTTAGGTTCATCTTCTACATGCCATACAAACCTTCTTGCCTAT
>JAYMTS010000259.1:0-12130 GCA_036898005.1 Geranium phaeum
ACGGTGGGGTGGGAAGTGTAAAAAACGCACATTCTTGGGGAGCCACTTGACAATCCTATATCTAGGGTAACCCATCCGAAAAAGTGACAATTCCTGAGTTGCCACCTGACAATATCCCTTAATATATTAAAAAAACATATATTACAAATGATAATTATGTCTCGAGCCGGAGAGATAAAACAATAATGGGAAAAGTTTACTTAGCTCCTTTTAAATTTAGTTGATACTCACGTAACTTCCATTAGGTTTAAACTCAATTTTGGGGTCTATAATCTTTAAAAAAAGTCTCACTTAACTCTTTTCTATCAGTTGTTTTAAAACAAATTGTTAACTTTTTGTGAAATGAAGAAAATGATTTTGTATTAAAAAATTTAAAATAAATAACAAAAATTATTTTTTTCTTATTTTATAAAAAAGAAGAATAAAAACATGTTCGTATTTAAGAATAATAATTTTATTAAATTATATTTTTATTTTTATTGTTATTGGGATATATTTCATTTGTTTATGTTCTACACTAAAGTGTAGGGTTAATTTGTAGAGAAAATTACAAAAATGTGTCATTATTATTACATGATACTATCATACATGAAAAAATTTGGAGAAATTTTGTGTGTTGTTAGTTAATTGCAAAAAAAATGTTTATTTTCTTATAAAAATAATGAAATTGCCCCTAAAATTAAAAATTATGACATTGTATCATAATTATTTTTTAAAAAATAAACTTAAAATAGTATACTTACAATATTTGTTCATACAAATTATTTTATTTGAAAGATAAAATAGAATTTTTAAATTTTTTTTACTCAATTTGCAGAATATTTTTCGTCATTTTTATAATAAAAAATATACACATTTTGCAAAAACATGCAAAATGCAAACCACATATAACATTTTTTTGTTATTAATAAGTAACATAAAACTTTTCTGCAAAAAAAGTCCTATAATAAGTATTTTATTGCAATTTTCACCAACATATAACATATGAATCATATCCCCAAACAAACACATGTTGTGATTCGTGTATTATAATTAGATGCTGCATAGATATTTTGTGATGCATTTGTGAACATAGTGCTTCCATGTGATTTAAAAATCACAAATTGCACATATCATCACTGTTTTGTGTTATCTTCATCTAAATTTATTTTCAATTAATAAAAAATAACTGACCTTTGGTTTGATGAAAGAAAAATATCACGATCATATATTTGAAATATTTTTTTATTTAACTTATAAAAATTGAAATGCTGTCAATAATATTTTTTTAAAAAAATTACATTACTTTCTCTATCTACCTTAAACCCTTCCCACCCAAATATTGTGGTGAATCTCGAACTCCTGACCTGAAGCCAAATAACGAGTAGTAATGAGATTGAATATTAGCCTTACCAAATATATTTGTTTGGTATTACTACCACACCTATAATTCACATAATTCTAACAATGCCAACTAATTTACTTAATCTTATATTTTTCCATGATCATAATTTATATTTAATAAATATATATTATTAAAATAAAGACATGATATACAAATAAAAACAAGGTATATTATAGTGAAGCATTACAATACACACATGAGTTGAGGTAACACCACTTGAAGAAGAAGAAGAAGAAGAATATTATGTTCATTTTGGTATGGATCCTTTCATTATCTCCATAATTACGCTCCAATCTTGTGAGGTGCATCAATCATTGTATAAGAAAATAGTCTAGCACATTCAAAAATTATTTAAAGCAAAAAAATATGTCTATGATTATCACTAATATATAAATTTCAATTTCACAATATTTATGTAATGATAAATGTAAGACATATTTTTTTGAATTAAATTTGATTAGCTGTTTTAAAGCATTAATATGCACCCACCAATAATGATAGACAGTCTAAAAAACTATATACTTTTAGCATGCATATGAACTATTCGCAGAAAATGACATCATCTTAAAAATTCTCTCTTTATAAAACTTAACTCGGATACTACGATAGAATAGTCTTAGGGCCGAGTTGTTTACAAGACAAGTGAATCAATTGCTTTAGATTCACTTTAAAATAAAATTTAAGAATAATAAAAAATATCACAAATTAAAATATTTTAAGCCTACTTTAATAATTAGTATCTAAAATAATTTGATTAAAAATATCTAAAATAATAATTTATTAACGAACTTTCCTCAAAACCCATTGAGCCGGAAGGGCCATATCCTCGAAGATGGGCATTCCTACCGGTGGCAGGAAAAAGAGAAGGGCCAGACCACTGTTCCCTTTCAAAAGACTAAACCCAACCAAAAAGAGTATGGACGTTACCAAGATCACTATAGTTTTCGAGCCGACGACTTTCCCTGTATTTTGCAAAAACATACCATTTTTTGTACCTCGCTGAGGACTTATTAATATAAAATTCTCCCAGTGACACGGCAAATCTCTTGGCCATCATGCTTCTTCTCCTCTGATAATAACTATCCCATTTTATTATTTTAGAACAGAAATAAAAATATTTGTTAATTCAAATTGAAATTCAAAATAACCATTTGATTTATTCTTGGGATGGTTGTCATGTCACCAAATACTAATAGTCAAAATTGACTAAATAATATAAATTCTTACCTAATATAAAAATTAAAAACTCCAACGTTAGCCAAAAAGTTCAATAGCCGATGGATTCATCTTTTATTAGTCTTGCGACTCCTAAAAGTAGTACTCCAAAAAAACAGCAAATAATTGTGCACGCACACGAGTATGAATTGCATGTCGGAGATGGACCCAACGAGGGGTGTGTCCTAATTCAAACCATATCTTATATGATGTAACAATCGATGAGACCAGTAAACAATGTGGGACGCACCTTCTTTTGTGATATTGTACACACAATTATCACCAATGTAACGCGTTTTATTTTGTGGTGTTCAAATTTTATTGCAGGTTCACGAGGGGACAATGCGAATTATTCTAAATCAATACTCCCCAAAATTATCATTTCATATTATGAGTCTAAAAGGTGAATTTATTCATCATATTAAATATTAAATAACTATTCGAGTTTTTATCTATTAACTTATATTTTTAGGCAGGTTGAGTAAGCGAAAGTTCAACCTGTTATTTAAACTGATGAATAAATTTACATTTTTCAAATATGTTACTTTAAAATTCTTATCCACATGCAAGTCGGGTTGAAAGACACGTAAATATAACGATTTGAGTTTGAAGATGGCCAACATTAGTGATCTGGCATCACTTATGTTACGGAAGAAATATAAAGGCTTATGTATATTTTCTTGAACAAACATATGTACCTAACATAATATGAGTAGAGGATATAAGTGTGATAAAATTTTAGTTATTTTACTATTAACAACAAAATCTAATGGAACCGTGAATTTGTAATTTGCTCTTAAATATACTTTTCCATGTATTTTAACGAAATTTGCAGATTTTTTTCAAGAAAGATCAACCTTTATTAATTAAATAGCAACACCAATCGACTCGAACCAGATCGCAGCATGCAGAGTCACGACCTCCATCTTATACAGATGAAGAAATCTCGTCATCTTGTTGTAAATCGCCTTAAACCAGGTTCCTCGATAAACCCTGCCATCCATATTGGAATCGCGAAAACTCCTTGTTTCCTTCAAGTGTTGATTCCATCGGGTCACCCAAGTGACGTATTGAAACTTGAGAAAATTGATACCTTTGGTTCGGTGTGCTTGCGTGATTCTACCCACCGACGCCAAAGAATCTTGATCCCCTCCTAGTACCGTTCACTGCCTCTCGCCCTCCCCTGCCCGGCCTCACAAGCCCCGATCTCCCCCGCAGCCCATCCCTCCAACCCATCCACCTCCTTCCTACCCTAGTATACTCGGATCCGCCAACCCTATCCATCTGATCCCGTTCCAGCCACAATTCTCTGAAAATGAATCTGACATGTCCCTTCTCTGCCCCAATCGAACCTTTTCATTGTCTGCTACAGCCTCCTCTACGCCGTCCCCTAGTTCAGGAAAGTTCAGCCCACTGCTCCAGTCATGTCTCCGCCACCCACCATTAGCCAGCCCTGTTCGCCTCGTCCCGCACTCCTCCCGTACCTCCTCCAAGTATGTCGCAGCCTCCCCTGCTCCCTCCCACTGTTCTGATTGAGCCAACCCCCCTGCTCCAATCCAGTCTCTGTCACCCTCCCCCTGTTTCGCCACTCTAGAGCCCTGTTCCCGTTCGCACCAATCCCGCCTTTAAATTCTAAGTAGAGTTAGGTAGGTTAAAGCCGCTATACATTCCAGAATTTGCATATGTAAAATAATTGGAAGTTAAAAATACAAAAGAAAATAAGAATAATTGTTAATTTAAACCATGGGATTTTATAATTTTCCCTACTTTAATTTATGCCATATTTAACAATGAATTAAAGATCCAATTGAAATAAAAATGGGATATGAAAGAAAGAATTAAAATGAGGAAAAGAAAAGGCAAGAAGAAGGTGAGCGTGTACACGCCATCCCTATCACACATGTGGAAGCGAGTAGGCAACCGCAGAAGGAGGGGACCCACACGTGCCCTGCCCATACCAAACAGGCAAAAAGGGACCCACCGTTCCACATGGGAGTGCCGGTGAGATGTGATCTGGACCGTTGGATGGAGTGTTTTCCATATGGGCGGCCGAGCTTGTCTCATCCTTGTCCCTCGGTTGCTCCCTTCCCTACCGACACATTAACTAAGCCTCTCCTTTTCTCCAATCCATTCATGCACCTCTTCTTCTCTCCTCAATCTACAATCACATACATATGCCACACCACACCCCAATGCAACCCACCCACCTAATATAATCGGGCGGGTCGACTCCAATGAATTTTTAATATGAATAATTACATATCAACCATGTTTATCTAAACCACGCACCCAAATTTAAAAAAAATCACTCAAAGTTTAAAATATTAACATTTAAATTAAAATTTTATTAAATCTAACAATAATACTATTCATATTTTTTTAATACTCAAAATACTCTCAGATGTAATTTATATGGTATAATTATTTTATAAATGTGAATATAGTATTTTACCTTTCATGAAATACAAAATATATTTTTTATTCACAATAACAATTTTAATGTATGATTAATATATGATATACTAACATTTTGTTAAAGAAGCTCGTGCACTTGGAGTAGAAGAATATTGAATGTTAAATTGGAGCACTTGGGAGTCCTTCAATGAATACGAACTTGACATGTAGCAACTTTGTTATGAACAAGTGTAAATCTAGCTCAACATATATTTGAAACATAAAAATGAGTAATTTCTTTTTAAGCTTTGTGTATCATTCAATAAATATTTATGAAATACAATCCTAAACCTTATTTAGCGTTAAAAGTATATTAAAAATATATGTGTGATTAATTAAATTTTAAACACCGTAACTCGTGAGTTTATCGAGTTTTGAAAGTTCGATCTCAAACTTAACCATTTAATTTGGCTCAAACTCAATTATAACGAGTCTCGATCAAATATTTAACGAATTGAATTTTAGCAAATTTTTAAAAGCTCAATTCATTTACTGTTCCGGCTCACATTAACAAATTATAAGTAATATAGATTTCTTGTATATTAAATTTATTCGGAATATATTTTGAGATGAGTTTTAGAGAATAGAAGTGGAATAGAGGATACATAATCGGGTCGGACGAAATAAACAGCCCGAACCCACCCGTTGTCATAACTACACCTCTCTCTCTCCTCTTCTCGATTCTATCTATAAAACACAGCCTCAGCATTTCATTTCCCCAACTCAACAATCTCAGCTCATCTCATTTCCTCCAAGCACAACCTCATCCTCTGACTCCAATCTACATCTCTACAACACCAATAACACCTACAATGGAAGGATCTGCAACATACGATGAGAGCATGGATCTCAACATGAAAGCAACAGAGCTCAGGCTGGGACTCCCTGGCACAGAAGAGCCAGCAAGAAACATCAAGAAGCGCCCGTTGACCGAAACCACCAGCGAGTGCGGATCCAAGAACACTCCTGACCAAACCCCACCTCCTCCTGCAAAGTAAGTCATGTTCTTGCACGCTAATCAATCGATAATCCAATTTCAAGACATGGGTTTCTTGTTTTGTGTTCACATGTACTCATGTTTGTTCTGTTTTCTTGATGACAGATCACAGATTGTCGGGTGGCCTCCGGTTCGATCCTACAGGAAGAACAACAGCATCATCAAGAAGTCAACTGAGGAGGGTTGTGGGATATTTGTGAAGGTGAGCATGGACGGAGCTCCTTACCTGAGGAAGATTGACCTCAAGCTGTACCAAAACTACCCTGAGCTCCTCAAGGCCCTTGAGGACATGTTCAAGTTCAGGGTTGGTCAATACTCCGAGAGAGAAGGCTACAAGGGATCTGAATATGCACCCACTTACCAAGACAAGGACGGAGATTGGATGCTTGTTGGTGATGTTCCGTGGGACATGTTTGCTTCCTCCTGCAACAAGCTCAGAATCATGAAAGGATCCGAAGCCAAAGGGTTGTCTTCGTAGGATCTTACTGTTCCAATCCTCACATCTGCGGTTATTGCTGATTAAGAAAACATCTTTTCGCTCGGGTTCTCGGAGGGGAAGGAGCTTGGTTTTTGCATCTTGGTGTCATATGGAACAGTGGCAACCCAAGAAAGCTTGATTGGAACATTGAAAGTAGAATTTGGGTTTAGAATCTATCATGTTTATCACTAGTTTGTGGCAAATACCCCAAAGTTTCCCTCAAAAATGATACTGCTTCATGTGCAATTGTGTAAAGATGAGAGATATGATACATTTTTTGCTCATGTATTATGAACACAAATATATATATATATATATATATTTAGTTGAACAATGAATCTGTTACCTGTATGTGCAATTCATGTTGTTCTTCTCTTTGCACCTGTTCAGATTAAGTGTATATATGTAACTCATATTTCTCTCATTCAATTCTACATAAGGATTTTCCTATTCTAACTCATGATGCAACCTAGACTCTAAAATTGTTAGTTCAATTTAACTTTGCAATCATCATAAAACTGCAGTTTGGTCCTTCCATAAGATCTAAAACCTTCAGAAGGATGTTGCTGTGCTTGGTTCAGCTGTATAATCCAATAGCAGATTCTGACAAAGTTCAAATTTGTATGCCCCAACACAACCTTGAAATTAAGTTGATGTCCAGATATTTCTGAAGAACACAAGCATATGGTGTTTGATGGAACCATTAAGAATATGAGAGGAAAAGATCAAGCATGTGGACCTCGCCTATCAGTTTTTCAATGACCGTGTGAACTTTAACTTCTAATCAAAGATCATAATTCAAGAGCTTAAGAAACTGTAACTCTTATTGTAGAAATCAAGAGACAACAAGTCAGGTTCCCTCTTCAGAATTCAAAGCACCAGCATGAAGCCATAAAAAGTTGTGTTCATCACAAACTCTGAACAATAGGATGTTAATGCATAAGCCCAAAACAGTGGAAATACCATTATCAGCACTACTGATAATATAAATCAATTCAAAATTTTGATTGAGAAACAAGGTTTTAGTTGTTACTTCTGCAGACATTTGTATATTTCACTTATTCTGATTATAGTATCACTTTCAATAGATGTTATTTACATCTTGCTATGAGATCTATCCATGTGAGGCATTGACAAGAACGCTGTTTACAGGCAGGAAAATAGTTTTCTGCAAGAGAATAGTTAAAATTCGGTACATGAATGAACATCCACAAATCCTACACAATATTTTTTCTATGTTCTGAGTTTAAATTCTACGGAAACTTGAAAGTCGTTGTCCAAGGTTGGTTAAAGAATAAGCAAACCGCACACGGCACAAGGTGATGAGCATAGAGACAATTGACACAGTCAATGGTCAGAATAATGGTTTGGTTCATATACAGATTCAATTTCAGAGAGCTGTCTTTAACTTACTTCCATACTTAAAACAAAATCAAATTAAACATTTGGATGCACAGACAGGGAACACTAAGAATAAGAGCACAACCTCATTCATTAGGAAAAGTAGTTTTCTGAAATATTATTCATTTGGCTCACTTTCTTGAAACTAGAAATTTTCTAGGACTGAAATGTCTACTTTATAACCTATGTTAGTGGCTGAGTGAAATCACTAAATTAAGTAACACTTTCACTACGAAGATCTTTTCGAGCGGCGGGATAATTTTTGGGACATAGTAAACATTGTCAAGACTCAATATTGTATTAGAAAAGGGTGATCAGTTGGTTGCCCCAAGCCATAAAGCAAATGCATTTAAACCTTTTCCTTTCTTTTTCAGCTTATAAGGTGGAGTTCTTTATCAAACCTATGTTCAGAAATGTCCCATAAATTGTGGTTTAAGTTTTTTTTATCATAGTAATGCTTTTCAACTCTGTCTAATAATATTAAAAGCCAAAAATCCTACATTTTACGTGCTCTGCACTGCAAGTTCATTGAACCAGAAAAGGTCAGGATGAGGTCTAGGAGGTGTATCATTCAAAATTCTCTCCTTTTCATTGACCTCTCTGGGAACTTATGAAAGCATTCGGATAATTTGGAAACAAGATCCGACAAGATTCCAGAGTTAAATATACTGATTCAGATGTCGGAGCAATGTTTAATCCTGTTAGTAGCACAAAATAAGAAAACAGATATTTTGTATGTTACTGCCCACAGACTTGCACTCCTCAATACTATATTTGAGGCTGCTGTTGGAGTAATAATGGTAACTTAAGAAACTGATCGAACAAAGTCATTGGATGCTAATTAACAATATATGAATGTAGATTAGAATATTGAACATACCTTCATAATCATCCACACATTGTGTAAAATGTTCATCAGTAAGCTCTACAAAAGAAAATATCTGGTTAGAAAATCTATTCGGCGAACCCCACTTTACCATGTTGGTTCAAATGGCGTGGCAAGCATATATTTTCTGCATTATTGTCCTTCATATCTTCAATCTGCTGCGTTGTAGGTTTAGATGCTTATGAAATATCAACAAACAACAGTAAAGTTCTAAAAACAAAAAATCTAAATCCCATATACCACGTGATCTGTTTCCCCTAAAACATAACAACAGATTGCTTTTTCTTGTTGAATATAATTAGCAGATCACATTTTTGTGGCAACAGTGCACATTACATGAAATGAAACAGTGACAGATGAAAATAAGAAAAGATATGAGAAGCATGGCTAAATTCTTGCCATCCAAAGCCCACAAATCCAAAGCCCAGGACAATCCTACAATGACCAAGACAGCCCTATACTGCAAGGGTCATTCTGCAACACAAAACCTTCCTGCATGATGCCTTTTATTTTCACAATTATATTTGGGGGTTAGCTATACAGTATACAACCCTATTCGGTAAATGCATAACTAATACAAGGACGAGAAAATATCCTCCAAATTTCAACTTTATCGTTGATGAATTTCAGACAATAGTTGCTTTTGGAACAAACTTTTGTCATAGTAAAAATAAGATTGAAACCAAATGTCTAGTGTTCTGATCAAGTTAAAACAGCTTAAAATGTGCTCCATAAACTCACAAACCTCACTACATATTGAACTTCTTTATCTTGACGGCTTAAAGCTTGATATTTGATCAACGGTCTCTTGCTACACCCGAGGGAAAGAACAAAATGTCCATGAACTCCATTTAGTGTGTTATTTCCTACCCCATACATAATACCAAATGAAAATCAAACCAAAGCAAAGCAAAGCTCCTTATATGTGCATGCATGGTGCTTCTAAGAAGGATAATATCCATATCCATCTGACAAAACTCTAAAGAAGCTACTACCAACATCAACAAGACTCTCAAGTATCAGTATCCCATGGAATGTTACATCACCAGCCTTTCTATTTTTCCGTTCAACTTGATTTGTGGGGGAAATGTGCCACTTCAAACTCACAGTATGTTTAGCAAGCATGTCTGCTTATCAAACTGGTTACTAACTACCACCAACTCACTAGAAACAAGTCATGAAGGCCACTAATATCCTAAACATAACGAACTTTTGACGCAATACAGTGATCAAAATTACCAAATCTTCAGCATCTAACAACCACAAGTCATGCTTGACAGGGAAATTTAAATATTCCTCCCTAAACAAGTTCCATGCAGTGGCCAACCAATCAGGACTTACATAACCTAAAGTCTCCGAGAAAGCATCGGTCAACCATCTAACCAAATATCAATCTCACACAAAATCATACGTACTTGCTTACTTTCAAGACATTGTTTAATCAAAGGATTTTCTACTAGTGAAGTTGGTTCAGTAATTTCATCGAACAGATTGTAGGCATTAATTCAAAATGCAAGCAAAACCAATACCTTTGTTTGAGGACGAGAATGGAGTGCCGAGTACAAGCGTATCAGACGGGCGTGGAATGTGGATTGATTTGAAGAACTCAACTCTAAGAAGATGGTAGAGCTGTAGAGAGGCTGATTCTCTTCGTTATCATGGCGCCAAAACACTTCCTACACTTGCAGCCTAATGACAATCTATCTCTCAAGAAACACCGTGAATTGAACCAGCCCGGCAACCACTCACCGTCCACCCACACACTTACCTAGAATATCAAAGGCTTATGTCAGATAAAGATCAACCGCTATCACTAAACAAACACTACCCATAATAAAGCCCACCCTAAACTCTCGCTATCACTCACAACCCAAAACACCAATCTCTTTGGAATTCACGCAGGGATACATAATGGAGCAAACCACCCACCACCACCTCACAACCTTTTTCTATTTGTGTTAAGAAAACAGCCTCTACCACTACGGTGCTTCAGATCTGATTTCTACAAGATTAGCTATCTTCTGTGTTACCGGGCTGGATACCAGTGAGGCCAAGGTCATCGTAGGTAAACAATGTCTTTCAATTGGCCCTCAATCCTACACGCCCGACAAAGCCTATGCCGCCACTATGAAGGCCTTCCACCCATGCGCTGCCACCGCCACAGGGGGGCGCATCTATCGCCAGCCAAACGAGGCCATATTTGGAAGTAGTCCAAAACCGCCCTTCACGTTGCAAAAGTCACTGTCGTTGTGAAGGGTTGTCCGCCACGCTCCACCACCACTGCTGGCAGGCCGCCACCGTCATCAGCCATCAAGGCCATATCTGGCCAAAACCAGACATGGTTTCAACGCAAGACCGGCCGAGCTTCTTGCACCCACTGCACGCCACCCCACTCCTTTCCTCAGTAGCCACCGTAAGGAATAAGGACGGTCATCAGCGCGCTGAAGCCAGAGATTGGCGGCGCCGCCTGCGGCCCTAGAAAGAACGAAGTTTTTTTGTAGGGACGGTTCAAATACCAGAGAGAGAAAAATGCAAAACGTATATAAACTATGTTAGTTGGTATGTAAATAACTAAGATGTGTATAAGTGTAGTTTTTTTCTCTCTTCTTCTTTTCTTCTTCTCCCAACAAGGTCACCGGCCCAACCTTTTGCACCTAGGCTCGGTGCTCCGGCGACCTTCCTTCTTCATCTCATTTTTTTTTGCCGAGCATGTGGCTCGCGGGGTGGGCAGAGCACGGTGTTTGGTTTTTAAGGCTAGCCCATATCTGATTTTTTCCAAATCTTAGATGGTGGTTGACGTGTGCAGCTGGCGTGGGGTGGTGTCAGCGTCGAGTGGTGTCGGCGTCGGGCGCGACGACTGGTGGACGCGTGTGGCGTCAGTCGTAAAGATATGGTGTTGTCCATATCCATATATGATTTTTGTTGGTTGTCGGAGTCAGAGGTTGCTCGTGTGCGTGTTGAAGGCGGCTTAGGTGGGCTTTGGGGATCCGTGGCGACTCGTGGTGGGCTTGAGCTTACCGACAGTGGCAAATCGTGGTGTTTGGAGTTTACCGACGACGGAGGGTGCAGCAGCGGTGGGTTCGGCTTCGGCTCGACGTCGACGGTGTCTCCGGGCGTGGTCGGCCGATTTTCTGCTCGCGAAGAACTTGCCATCTGCTAGTCTTCTCCGGCTATCTTTCTCGGTTTGGGCCATTCTTTCAGTCTGAATCATTTTGGCTTAACCGTTCGACCCTGATCCAGTTCTGTTAACGTCTCTGATCTGTTGTGGTCCTCATGAGAAATTGATCCCCAAGAACCTAAGAGTGATCCGGTCCA
>JAYMTS010000260.1:0-12123 GCA_036898005.1 Geranium phaeum
ATAACTTTTGTCACATCTAACCCTTGACGGCAATGCATCCGAGGAGTATGCACCGTCTGAGCCACGGGGATGACATAAACCAACAAGATTGGCCAAGTTGTCCTTGGGCCAAGAGTATGCCCCACAATCGTAAGGGAGACAGAGTTCTTCAAGAAGAACGAGCGAGGCTTCCGAGGAACCCTCACTCCCATGCGACCGAGTGAGCGCCACCCTACCGATCAATATCTATCGGACTCCTACCGACAGACGCAGAGACGAGCCGGACCCCATCGAAACACCGACGACCACAGAGATCCCCAACGTCTGACGAGAAAGAACATTCGTCGCATTTGCAAGTCACCGTTCACCTATGTTCCAGCGAAACCGCCCTCGACGGCCCGTGTTTGGGAACGGCCCATCATCGGGCAGCCCAAGATAGCCCACGACGACTAAGGTTGAACCGCACCTGACCAGCAACACAAGCTCGACCGTAGCAAGCCGCAACAGCCGAAGCGTGGCCCAAGGGAGCCCACCAACGTGTCCTCCAGCAGCAATAGCCCGCAAACGGCTCAAGATAGCACACGACGACCCCTAGCGGCCCAAGTGGATGCCCGCGGGGGTGCATCAACTATAAGGGAGGCTAGAAACCCTAGCTGCCCTTCCTTGCTTGCCGCCCAAGCCATCCATGGAATTATAGGAAGACTTGCCCACCAAGATTCGTAAAATATAGGAATATATTGTAGACTTGTTCCTCAACATACTAGGTCTCTATATTTAGGATTAGTATAGATAGGACTCTTCTACAACCATGTAAGATATCGAAAGAAAACCAAGAGTTATTGTTTGGTCCCCTACACAGTAAGGTAATTTACCGGAAGCTTTTCCCGGCCAATAAAATACCACGGACGCGTCATCCTTAAACAACCAAGTCGTGTTTGGTGACGTTCCACGGTCAGGTTCGAACCGTCGCTCCTATTACGTTGCTTGGTCGCATTCGAACCAACTCCCCTATCTACGTTACTTGGTCGCATTCGAACCTACTTTTCTATTACGACTCGATCTGACTCATAATGTCCATCGAGATCCAAGGTACGAGTGTCGCTCTTCCATAGCCACACTCGACCGTCCACAACACATGAGTAGGTCGAGGCCCAACTACTCCCATACCAAGGTTTGAACAGTCGACCCACACGTCGCTTAATCGCCACACATTAGGGACCACCGCTGGTCTGTTTTTTAGGGTGTGACAATATGCACTGCCATTATAATGGCATCAAACTATGGGGCGTGACAACGTTCACATGTACCGATTTCAGTACTAATGTCGGTGTTTCTTAACCTTAATGATATCTCTATGTACGCTGCCATTCTTTTAAAAACCAGTCATATATGTTGTGTTTGCTTTATTCATGGTTTTAAGCCAAATTTGTAGCGGTAGATTAAAAAGAAAAAAAGGTTAAGAGGTATGTACTATGCAGACTTCCACCAAATTAGCCAACTAGCATGTGTACATCATTATTAAAGGTCAACCACTTCTATATATACATGAAAGTTTTAGGAATTAAATTTGTAACCCTTTACATTTTAGAGAAAAATATCACTTATACGCAAGAATATTAACTTCAAAATAGTCAACAGCATGTACATCATTGTTATCGGTCAACCACTTCTATATATACATGAAACTTTTAGGAATTAAATTTGTAACCCTTATACATTTTAGAGAAAAATGTCACTCATACTCAAGAATATTAACTTATAGTAAATATTAACTTATAGTAAATATTCCGTCAAAAAAAAAAACTTATAGTAAATATTAACTTAGGATTTTATTTTAGAATACATGCGTTAAGAAAATGTGACATTTATTCTTATAAGCTGAGCTAAAGATAGTAATTTTTAATAACGAATTTCATATTAATAATAAATGACGTGTAATTACGCATACTCAAGGTGCATATGATAACCCAAACTCAATTTGTAGCATCAATGAGATGGGTGGATTAATTCATTATCGTACTATTGATGCCTTAATTAGTGGTGATTATTATATACCATCATATATACTTCAAGTCATGTAATCTAAATAAGAGCTAAAGTAAATTTGTCGGTGACAAAAAAGGACATATATTTTCCAATGAAATCAGATTCATACTAGAATTCATATTGTCCTTGATCGTAACTCCTTAAAGTCCAAGTCAACCCAAAATCTACATAAATAGGTGTATACAATTGCAAAAAGAATAGATTTCTTGAATAGAAATAATTGTATTATATATCATGGGTTGATATGTAGGTTATAGTTGTTTATGAGCATGGGCCTACGATTAATAATAATCGGAAATTAATGGTAAGTGTAGTTTGGAGTTGCGGCAATGAATACATGTTTGAAACCAAATGTTTCGGGGTTCGGCCGCAGAATTTGATTGGTTCCTTCCACGACTATGAAACAGCCTCAACCCAACTCATATATAAAAATAATAAAATATTAATTAAGCTTATAGCTTTTCAAATTATTTTAATTCATCTCCATAAGAGTAAATTTCACGTTTGCACAATTGGAAAAACTCAATATATATCACTTATTGTTTTTAGTTTGTAGGTCACCTAAATGTAAATTATTATTATTGTTATAAACTTTGTTACAACTAATTTTGCCCATCCATTAAATAATCGGTATGGTGTATGTTAAAGATCATGGACATATTAATATTTTCATATTATTAGAAAGAATATATTTAAACTGGGTTGGTTCAAATCAGATTATTTGGTCTAACCTAATCTGATAAGTTCAAAGTTTTAATTTTTTTGAAAACTTCAAGCCTCACCACATCCAATTTAGGCAACCCCAAACCGGTAATTATAGTGGGGGTAGTTAACCCTATAATAAACTAATATATATAACCGAGTTTTGTAAACTTACACAAATCAAATTTATAGTGCACATATTTTTTCTTTAACTTGATATGATATTTGAGCATTAAGTTATAATAATATTGAAATGAAAACAAAGCATGCGCCTACATATATATACTATAGTGTTGTTTATATGTTTTGTACGAGAGTAATCAAGTACGTCGGCCAGCATTTGGAGCTTTGACTTTTTGGTATGACGAGAATGTCTATTACATTTGTCAAACCCCAATACAAAAGCAATGAGCATTTTGGTCATAATAACAAACACTATCCACAAAGTCACATCCTCACTAGACACACTTCCCTTCAAAGTTTCCACCTAAATCACAGTTTTTGTGTTATATATTGACCACCACCGCCGGCCACCGTGTTCGCTCGCTGCTCGTTCGATCAACCTAATCCAACGGTCCAATACCCACGTGACATGACAGGGTGTGCACATATATACACACACATTAAATTCAAAACAAAATCTATTAATTAATTTAAGTTTATATCAGACTTGAACATGATATCATAATATAAAAAGAAGTCAGCTGGCGAGCCTCTTTCCATATAAATCAAGAAACAGCGCTTTCTCTTAGTTCTTCTCTCTCTCGGACAAGTTCAAAGTTCTTGAAATCTTATATGGATCGCTTTCGGTTTGTTCTTGTGCTTCTTTTTCTAGTGTTGTTCACGCCTAGGATCCAAGCCATAAGGGTCATGACGACCAGAAAGCAGCATCAAGATTTTGAGCCATTGGTGGGTGGTTCGGCCTCAGGCGGGTTCGAGTCGGAGATGCGGAGGGTTCCGACCGGATCGAACCCATTACACAACAAGAGATAGACGACGTACACGAGCTTAATTCTCAGGTTAGAGCTATATATATAGCTAGCGAGGCAAGTTTTTCAGAATTCATGGATTAATGTTTTTGTTGCTACCACGTTTTGAGAATTGTAATGGAATAGTTAAGTATATAGTTAATTAGAGATTAGAGACTGAGGTTTTGTTTATTTGTTTTGTACATATATATGGTGAAGAGATTAATATTTACTCATGTTTTTTATTCATTCATTTTGTATAATACATACACGAGAATGTTATATATATATACTTGTTGAATTTGAATATCACGAGGACACTAGTTATTAAGTTCGTACCATGTTCGGTGATCTTTATTGGAAATTGCGATTTTGAAATTTGAATCCCAGATAATCGAAAACTAGTTGGGAATTTTTCAATATTTTGGTATGGGCACAATATGATAACACTAGTATATAGGTAGTAGAATTAGCAGAAGACAGTAATGTGTAGTGATGATGATGAGTAATGATATCAACTGGTCCCCAAGAAGATGGAGTTAATTATCTGAGATGAATAGCTAGCTAGGATGCTTTAAATTCAATTTATTTCATACAACAACCCATACAATAACTGAGAGAAAGATTCTGGAAGATCGAATTATGGAACTAATTACATGACATGGAGGGGATCGGAATGCATATATGTTGTTTTGAATTGGGTTTTAGAGTGTTTATGAAAATGTTGGAAAAAAAGCACATGTGGGTTGTTCAATCTTCAAGTTCATATCTCCAATTTTGGGAATTCGTCATCTCCAATTTTGGGAATTCGTCATTTAATTTGGGGGTTTTGGAGATCTGAGAGAGAGAGTTAATGACATTCATTTGAAAATTAAAATGAAAGTGAGGGTATTTAAGTATTTTTCTAAATTTAATTTTAATAATTCATTCATTTAGAAAAGGGGTTTTAGTCATTTTACATATTAAAAATGTTGAAAATTAATAGAATTGGATGTAATTAAATAATGAGATACAAAGTGAAAAAAGACATAAATTTTAAAAATATTACCAGACAACTCTAATTCTAAAATAACTTACGTGAAAACAGTTATTTTAGGAGCTCAAAATACCCCCAAAATTATAAAAGATGCATGCTATGTGAAGTCGTGGCAGCGATTGGGTACGAGTGAGGTCCACGCGTCAGCTTCTAGACGTCTCCAGACCTAAAATTAAATTTCCATTTCCAGAAACTCAACAAAACATCTAAAATCCAATCGAACGGTTTGTTAAAGAAGAAGAAAGGGCCAGATCGTTTTCAGTTTTACTGTTTGTTCTGTGTTCTATCTTAGCTTCAACGATATCATTCTCGCTCTTACAGTTTTGAGCAATGGAGGCATCGTTTCCTTGACTCTTGCTCTTCCGTGTCGCCTGATTCTTCACTTCACTGTAAGAGCCCTCTCTTCAACTCTCTCATTTTCGTTGAATTTGGTCTGCGAGAGAAATTCCCTGAGAAAATCCACATTGTGTTGTGGTTCTACCTTTAATTTTCGTCTCTTCCTCTTCCATGTTAATTAAGTTGCTCGTGGAGCCAATTTGGGTTTTGATTGTTGGATTCTGGACTTGCTTTTGTGTTTGGATCGCGATCATCTCTTCATGCTTCATCCCGTTTTGTATTCACTCGTGAGTTGAGGGTTTCTGAGCATTTGAGATTTTGTTATGATAGATCATCGGATATTTAATTAGGGATTCTTTTGCTGATTCGATTATGAGTAAATGAGGGTTTTTTTTTGTTTTCTTTGACTTAATAAGTTGTGCGGTTACCAGTTTACTTGAGTGGTTGGGGAATGCATGTGCTCCATTCTTGTGTAAATGGTTAAAGTGTTGATTTTGAAGATCATGCCCTTATTTTTGTAGGTTCTCTATAATATAACTCTTAGTCTTAGGTGGACTGCTTCCCTTTGATGGATGTTTAAACAATCAGTTGAGTTTATCGAGCATATTCCGTTGACAGGTTGAAAATCATAAAATGAGATCAAAATTGTACTAATGTTTTGTGCCCCTTCAATAGAACTAACCTTGTTTTGGTACACATGTTCATTGTTTTATAGCGTCTTACGGAATTACAGTTTCAGCCATGGCCAAATGTTTAGTATTATTTTCCTTCTTGTTATTGTACCTGTATTTTTATTACTTCAGATTCTAAAGGTGATATATTAACATAGACCATTGCATCTTCACCACTCAATACAGAAGTATAGAAGAGAACATATGTCATTTTTTATTTATTTTAATATTTATCATGCTCAAGGAACACTGACTGATAATTTAAATGTGTCATCAATTAGTTTTTTTTTTTCTGTGGGTCCATTCTTCTGAGGTTGTGATCAATCAAATAAAATTTTATGGTCTATCATTTGGGATCGGTCTGTATGCCTACCTCATAGTGATTCATCAGCTAGTGGACATATGCTAAGATAAATGTATTAAAGATAATTCAACATGCTGGATATTTTCTTCATGTGAAAGCATAGAATAATTGACTATCCTTAGCATGTATTGCGTGTCATTACTTGTTTTTTTGTTCTCTGGGTAATGACTCCCTAGGGTTTTTCTTGCTTTAAATTTATCATATTTTCCTTAACTCTGCTATCCAAGTAATTCCGTGCCCGTAAATTGTTTTATTTATTTACTGTATCAAAAATGGGAACCTGTATGCTTGCCTCATGACCGGGTATAGAAATATTATCTTTAACCTAAATATAGGTAAAGCTTGTTAAAGTTCGCTTGGGATAATATGAACTAATGCCACATAAGGAAATGCATCTTTAAGTGCTTTAGTTCAGCTGGCAGTTGATGTAAAAAAATCATTTTCATGTTTGATGCTTTTAGCATTTTGGTGTCTTTGTTTTTAGTTCCTAAAAGTTACCATGTGTAAAATCTAGACTCGTTGCTATTAACGTATTTTACAGGTATTGTAGTTTTGTTACAAAAGCAGATGAATGAAAATTTTTGCAGTTAAACAAAAATAATATTGTTCCTTCATATATATGAACTCAGGGTATAGACTAAAGCATAGAGGTCAAGTACTGCTCGTGTTTGAGGAACTATAGTTTATGGATTGCAACTCCCATCAGTTCTATATGTTATAGCAAGAATTCTGCTGATCATATGGTAGTTTTCTTTTTCTTCATTTTGTGTTCGAGAATCAATATCATTTCCTACGGGTAACTTAATAGTAGATCTAACAAATTGTTAAGTATTTTTTAAACCTATGTTTAATGGTGATTTTATTGCCTTCCTTCTTGCTTTGTATCAGCAATATTTGAATTTTCATGTTTGAATAATTTATTTCCAATTTAAACTTTTACAGGTTTCTAAAACACTAAAACGAAGTATAGAAGAGGAAGTCTTTTAAACATTCTTGCAACCATGAGTTTTTCCTTTAGAGGGAGCAGAGGAGACATTGAAAATGATATTTCAAGATTTATTCCTGAAAGACCTGCAGTGGTAATCTGACTTACGAATATATTTGTATGCCTTAACCCTTACCTTATGTTGAATGCAATGCAGTATTTATTATCATGTTTTGTTTCTCTTGCCTTGTGATCAGCACATTCATGCGACCCGTCCAGTTAATACCAATTCGTTTGCTTTTCTAGTCACAGGTAATGCTACAATGCTGCAAGCCTGCAATTTTCCTTGCAGAAAATTTTCTTTTTTGGAAGCTTAATTTAATCCATAATTTACTTGTTTCTTCAGCAGTACTTTTGCTGTTCATGATTTTGAATTCTCACCAATTGTCACCAAACTTTCTGGTATTTCTCAACGAGCATCTAGTTAATTTTTGGTAGTGGTTCTAATAAATTAAGTGCATAGAAAATGAAGATTTTTTGTGTATGTATGTTTATGCAGCTTTGGTTAGTTGTGGGCGTTTTTTTGATGGCCACAAGCCTAAGGATGTATGCTACTTGCCAACAACTCCAAGCTCAGGCCCGGTCTCATGCTGCTGCAGCAAGAGGCTTTCTTGGTCATACTGAGTTGCGTCTGCATGTGCCACCCTCAATAGCATTTGCAACAAGAGGACGGTTGCAAGGATTGAGGCTCCAGCTTTCACTTCTTGACCGTGAATTTGATGATTTAGGTATGATGTTATCAATATTGGAGTTTGGAGATGTACACACAATTAGAAAGTTATTAATTCTGTAATCTGTTGTGTAACTTTGAACATATTGTTTTTACTGCTGCAGATTATGATGCTTTGAGAGCATTGGACTCGGATAATAATTCCACGACTCATTCAATGAGTGAAGAAGAGATAAATGCATTACCTGTGCACAAGTACAAGGCCAGTGGCTCACACAAGTAAGCTTAAAGCTATATTTTTTGTAAGATAACCTTTGCTTTCTGTGTTTAATAGAATTTTGTATTTGGTACTAAACTGGATGGAAGAGCTCACTGGTTTTCTAGTGAAGCTCAGCTCACAGCTCACAGCTCATTTCAAGTGTTTTTGTTCTTGAGAGCATTAAATAGTTGTGGGTTTATCGGTTGAGTTCACCAGGTTTGTGGTATTTGTATGCGTCGGCTCTCGGTCCATCAAGATTCTAGAATTAAATTGTATATTATGTTTGCCTATGACGCGTGACTTGTGGTAATAATACTAGTTTTCAATTATTCTAACATGAAAGGGAAGTTAAAAAATATACGTGTTATAGTATCTAGGCCTGATAGATTCAGCTCTTTCTAGTTAGTAGATAATTGTTGTAGAGAAAAATAGTGCTCAACTTTTCATTTACTTGTTAGGGTAGAATGTCAAGTAGTTGTTTTCATGATGAAGAGTAATATAACTTGAATTTTAATTTCTGTTGCATACAGTGAAGGATCTCCAGTGCAAGAGGCATCATCTTCTTCATCGACTTCTGAGGTTATTTCTTCTCTGTTGCTAGTCCCTCCGTTTGCTTAGATTTAGATGATGGGAATGTATAATGTGTTCATTAGATGCTCATAGGCTTGGCTTTATTAGGCTGGTCACGAAATGCTCTGTAGTGGTCCATTTGTGGACGGTTTTGATTTATTGCTTCCAATTATACAAGCAGACAAAGCGAGACCCAAAAAAGGGAGATTTGAGCACGAGGGGTCCAGAAGATGAGCTGACATGCAGCATATGCTTGGAGCAAGTTAACAGTGGGGAGGTTGTTCGTAGCTTGCCATGTTTACACCAGGTTCTTACTGTTGAAAGTCTTTTCCATGTTCTATTTAAATTGATGTCAAGCTGATGTGGTAGTTGTGGAATCTCAAGAACTGTATATTTCTCTTGTTACTTTTCTTACTTGGCTTGTTTGGTATCCTAAAGTTGAGAGGCTTGTATGTTTTGCAGTTTCATGCCAACTGCATAGATACATGGCTGCGGCAGCAAGGAACATGCCCTGTGTGTAAATATCGAGTAGGTGGGTCTGGGTGGCTTGAAAACCAGGAGAATGAATCAGATGGTTCAGACATGGTGTGAAGTCCCCTAAATACCATGACAGTCATCATGTCTATTCAGTACTATATATGGTGGTGGGATCTAATTCCACTTTGTGGTTGTATGGAAATACCTTCACAGGTGACATTAGTGTCAGGTGTGTGTATGTGAGAAACCTCCACCAGAAAGATTAATGTCCTTAAATCCTGACCCGAACCAAGACATAGTGCTGTTGAATGTAATTAGACGTGTGTTGATACCATCATCTGCTAATTGAGGGGTTCCCCATCGCCAAATGTACGAGCTATAAAATTAGAATATGTTCAGGGGGCTAATTTTCATATTCTTCAAGTATAATTAAATAAGTAATACGATCCAAATACATTCCAATATCCATTTTCAATGTTGTTCCAGTATCTAGTGATGACGGCATTGTTTTGCCAAATGTGTGTTTGTGAGGCCTTGCGTTGACGTAATCAGTAATCCATTCCTGCCTATACAGTATACAGAGTGGATATTGGATACATCGATTGTTGGATGTTTATGTAAATAAATATGTGTGCTTAATTGGTAATGATGGGTATGCAGTACAATAGTGGTGAGTACAATCTATAAAAGTCAATAGCCTTAAGCTGTACTACAATTTATGTATATTCAAAGCTATAACTAATTGAACAGGGCCGAGTCTGTGGATCATCTTGCGACCATGGGTGTCCTCAAGTTTTTGAAGTCAACCACAAGCACTTTGTGCATCTCCGTCCTTGTGCTTGTCCTCCTCCTGCTATTGCCTTCCACTTTAGGTCACGGCGGAAGCCATGACGAGGAGGAGGAGGGTGAGGATGATGACGCAAGTTTGCACAGAAAAGGGCTTATATTGGTGAAGATATGGTGCTTGATCATTCTTGTGGTGAGCACCTTTGCAGGCGGTGTGTCCCCCTACTTGTTCCGGTGGAACGAGAGCTTCCTCCTCCTGGGCACCCAGTTCGCGGGCGGGGTGTTTCTTGGCACCTCCCTCATGCATTTCCTGAGCGACTCCAACGAGAGCTTCCAAGAGCTGAGCCCCAAGGAGTACCCTTTTGCCTTCATGTTCGCTTCCTTGGGCTACCTCCTCACCATGCTAGGCGATTGCATCGTGGTCTTGGTCACCAAGGGAAGCGAACGAGAAGTCAAAGTCCAAATGGAGGTGCAGGAGGAAGGGAAGATAGACGACAGACAAAGTACAGTGATTGGCGATGAAAGCCCTGTCTTCTTGAAGACCACGTCGCTTAGTGACACCGTGCTTCTCATCCTTGCACTCTGTTTTCACTCTGTCTTTGAGGGCATAGCCGTTGGGGTTGCAGGTACGTAATTGTATGTGTATTAGGAATTCACTCTCTTTCATATATATAATCGCATCGCTCATAAAAAACAAAACAGATAATAAGGGAGATGCATGGAGGAATCTGTGGACGATATCGCTGCACAAGATATTTGCAGCCGTAGCGATGGGGATAGCACTGCTGAGGATGATACCGAAGAGGCCGTTTCTGCTGACGGTGGGTTACTCATTTGCATTTGCGATATCGAGCCCCATCGGTGTCGGGATTGGGATAGCCATTGATGCCACCACGCAAGGACGAGCCGCGGATTGGGTTTATGCCATATCAATGGGGATTGCTTGTGGGGTCTTCGTCTACGTTGCCATCAACCATCTCATAGCCAAAGGCTTCAAGCCCCTTTCTCATTCCCATTTCGACACTCCCTTTTACAAGTTTCTTGCTGTGCTTCTTGGAGTGGGCGTTATAGCCCTTGTCATGATTTGGGACTAGTTTCTTCTTCTTCTTTTCACCCCTCCTATCTTTATGTGCTTCAAACTTATTGTATGCTTGTGAATAAGATGGCCACTTCTCAATGAAAACAATTTTCTTTATAGATTGAATAACGACCAATTTCAATAACCAGATCATTCTAAGGCAGTCTTTATTAGATGAATGCTATTACTTGTCTAGCAACATCATATATTTAGTAAAATGTTAATCCATTCAAAACTTCATGTAATCACTAAATTGATTCTGTGAAAATGTGATCATCCTCACAACTTTGATGGTCAATTTATTTATAAACCGATTCATCAATTAACTTATTAACAGATTAGTTAAGTAGAAGTTATAAAAATTAAATTTACAAGACTGTCCCAATGGTTTGAGAGAGTTTTATGGGATAAATAGAAAAATGATATAATTTTTTAAAAAGAAAACTTATACATCCAATATGATATATCCTTATCATTCAAATAAATTTTGATTAAATTATAAATTAAAATGTTTAAATTTTGTTGTAACATGAAAATGATCTACATATGAGTTATAATTAAAATATTGAAATGTTGTTGGATTGGTTGAGTAATGAGATGGGATGAGACGACAGGTATGGGCGTGATATATATATAATTAGTGGGGACTTCAACTTGTTTGTTTGTAAGCTTATGAGTTGCATGTTTCATGCCTTTCTTCCCTAATTCACTACATTATCCTCTTGATGTTTTCTAATTTAATCTATATAATAGCTTGCAGCTAACATCAACATCCTTCACCCTTTGATGTGCATGAATTTTGAATTACCATTTCACACGAATTGACCATTGACCACCACAAACGATTCTTTACCTCTATCGGAACTGAATCACTTTAAATTTGAGTCTTCATTTTGTACTCGATTTATGGACAAATTAGATCTATAAATATTATTTTCTACTAGTTGCACAATTTTATTGCATGCATTGCAATAATAAACTGTAGTTATAAGCGTATATTCGAAATAAAAAATTATACAAGCTAATAGAAATTTTAAGTTTGCAAATATTAAAAAAAAAATAATAATAACTAAATATTATATTTCTAGATAACCTCTAATTCATATATTTTAATTCAACCGTGATTCTAATTTCTAAGCATCATATTCGAATCACAACTAAATAGTTTTTTTTAAGTTATAATTATAATCTAGTGA
>JAYMTS010000261.1:0-12112 GCA_036898005.1 Geranium phaeum
TGCTAAATTCGTTTACAACAAACTCATAATTCGTTACAGCCAAAACAATAGTATTGGTTTCTTCTGCAGTACAAAATATTGGTCACAACTTGCTCAGTCTCTTCACCGGCATTTTTAACGCTTCCTGTCTCTCCGATATGAACTTAGCAAACCTCGAGCCCTTCGCTTCCTTCTCGCCATCTTCCTGAGCCAACGGGACGGGACCCGCCTTCAGGGGCAGCGGAGGCATCAACGCCCACACAGAGGAAAGTTGATCGTTTTGTCTGTCAAGCGCTCGCAACAGAGAAACATCCTCCATATCTGTAATATCATAAAAGCACACCAAATTCAAGAATTCTATACATATATAACGAACCAAAATGTTGATTTTGTGCCATCAAGGATGGCCGACTGGAGAAAAAGGAGAACTGACTATCCCGAGTTGAGAGAAAAATGGATGATTTAAAAAAAATCAATTACCAGGGTAATTTTTCCATTTTTACAAAATAACCCCCACTAATTCACCAAACAAATGGTAAATAGACGACTACTTTCTGCAAGCAACTCTTAATATAGTTGACGAAAACAATAAAAAATAGGAAAGAAACGAGAAATGACCTTTCGAGAACATGAAGATCGGTGCCAAGGCTGCGCATGGAATGCTGAAGTTCAAGTGCGGTATGATCGTCCCTCCACCGTGCTTTGCGTTACTGATATGAAAATAATCAGACAAAATCCTCTAAATATAAATCGAAAATTAAGCAGAAAACGACGGTTTCTGAATGTTATGAACAAATGGACCAGCAAAAAATTGACGGGTTTGCTTCAATTCAACGTGTATATGATCAGTCAAAAGTATTTTGTAACCGTATTTGAAAGTTACCTCGTGACGAGTCCAATCATTTGACCGTCTGAATTGACCACAGCACCGCCACTTGCACCAGGATGGACAGAAGCCGTAGTTTCCAGCATAGCCGGGAGGTGTTTTGTGCCCGGTGCAAAAAATGGCTCATGAGAACGGGGCATCTTTGCTTCGACCACTTTCGCCACAATGCCAGAGCACACAGACGGAGAGAAGCCTAAATCGGAGAAAAAGATAAGCAGAACATTGACGATGATTATATAGACGATTGATTCAGTACAATTATAGCAAATCGTTTTCATGGGAATTTTAGGCTGAACAAGAATGAAATGTACTTAAAGGTTTAGCAGTGTTCTACAAATCAGCCTAGGCGACAAGATTTTATATAATCTGGTGGTTTAAGTCGACTAGGCAATTTTTTTTAAAAAAGAAAAAACCTAAAACTAAAATATTTTATACTAATTAACACTTTCATTATTTTTTAAGGTTATGAATGTAACGAATATTAAAATATTTATATTATTATATCTTAAATATTCATTGTCCGATTAATCCTCAAAGGCCCTATCTTTTGACTAGGGTCTAACGTATTTTAGAACATTAAAGCTTAGTAACAGACTATCCCATTGAGGTCCTAAAGGTCCACGACTATTGACGGTAATGCAATGTTCTTTACCCTATGACCAAAATGTAAGTTCCATGGTACAACATTGATATCCCTCTGCCCTAAAATATGTGTCATGTTTGATTTCTCGGAAAAAATAGGATAAGTGAAGTTAGTCGCTCGTGTGGTGATAATACCTAACTCATACAAGGGCCTTATCGGTAATCCATGACGTATTGCTTAAAAAATGACGCCAAAAAATAGGATCTTACCGCATTTAGGCCCAAGTAGTCCATGCCCAATAACATGCGCCTTCGACCCTAGCATCGGGGATGCAAAATCCACGGAAATGGGAGAGAGCTGATCGGGAACGTTCTCAAGCTGCAGCAGAGCAACGTCAAGAGGCCCTTTACATACATAAACCGGTTTAGCATCACACCAGACCCATGGTTCCATACAATCCACGCGAACCTGAACATTCCGATGGCCCTTCTGGAACACGCTAAGCTCACCAACGGCCGAAGAGCCCGAAACCTCCAAATCCCGACTCTCACACTTTCCACCGCTCACCGTCGTTTTCCCAAACCTCCACGGTTCCAACAGGTGAGCGTTTGTGAGCACCAACCCTTGCTCGTTCAGCAAGACGCCCGACGCCCACACACCGTCATCAACAGTGATAAGGCACACGGAACTTGAGGGCCCGTGGGGGCTCGGGCCGTTACTTATAAATGCTTCCCCTACAGCATTCAAGTCACAGTAAATCTTTTTTTCTGCGTTTTTCGGCTCCTGCAGCAAGTCACTGCAAGCACTTGCAATGGCTTCCCACGGAATCACCAGCTGTTACCGAAAGCTAGAATTTTGGATGATGTGTAAACTGTGAGAAAGTAAAAACATGTCATACACGAGGAAAAAGTCCCGACTCACCTGAATTTCGGCGCCACTGGTCTTGTGCTTCAACGGTCTACTTAGGATGCCGATAAAATGTCCATGCTCGCCAAAAACCGGACCGCCTTCCATACCTGGCATACTCAGAGTCAATTTGGAGTCGGAATCCAATAACATCAAGCCAACCGTGCAAAAGGTAGGGAAAATTGCAACAACAAAAATCACCCTTAACTTTTCGTGTTCTGCGATTAACCACCTTAAGTAAAAAGTATGCCTATTCACCACCCTAAATAATTTTGAAGTTGCAAGTTCATAACAGAAAGTCCAAATTCCCCTGTACATTAGCAAAAAAAAAAAAAAAATCTAGGATACAAATGTTAAAATTTTGTTAAAATTGCAAATATATCTCAATAAAATTTTCATCTCTATCTCAGTAAATTAATGAAATATTAACTTTTCCATCTTAAAAAATATTTTTTGCAAATGTAAAGGGTAATTTGGACTTTTTATATTAATTTGCATTCTAAAAGTTAAGGGTGGTGAATTAGCGTAAGGGTAATTTAGAATTTTAGACTAATTTGCATCTAAAAGTTGACCAGGGTGGTGAATTGGCACGCTTTTGTACTTCAAGGTGGCAAGTTGCAAAAAGACGAAAAGATAAAGGGCGATGTTCTTGAATTTTCCCCTAACACGTCATACAGAAACTCGTACCAGGGAGACACCGAATATCGGCCATCAGCAATCCCAACGATCTGCTCGATGAGCTCGGTGGGAAGCAGTTGGCAATAGATCCCACCGAGATACTGATTCGAGAAGACAAAGATGCAAGATTTCACAAACGGAGGTTAGCAGTATGACCCGGTTAACTAGAACAGAATTTGACGGTGTATGCCATAAGTTTACCTGTTGATGAAATGCACGGGAGAGAGGACACCGAAAGGTGAGCCCACTGCAAGAAGAAGATCACCCCTTTTATGTGAGAGTGCGGTGGTGATGTCGGGAAGATCCTACATTCCAAAATGATACATGAATTATGTGCATTAACTTGTTCCACAAAAAAAGTTTGTCATTTAGATACATTCTATTTGAAACAGAAAAAATAATATTTCTCGTACAAGGCATACCTTATAAGATAAGGGAAGTCCAAGAATGGCGATTCTGGTAGACGAGTTTCCCCGGAGACTTAAACTGCTTGATGTTTCAGCTTCAAGATGTCTCTGATTTTTCGTGAAAAATTTATTACCATGCTCTATCTGAAACATCAGTTAATTTCCATTACCGGCTGAGTCTTTAGATAATGATAGGTTTTGGAGCATTCCAAACCCTTTAGGACGAAACTGATTCATCTAATGCTCACAGTTCATCTAAATGGACCTCAACTAAGTAATTTGAATTCCCTTTTTTCTTCTCACTGGTAAGAGGTTTTAACACAAACCTATATCTCGAGCAGTTTCCTCAATCAGCACTTAGCGAACCAAACAATGTTAAACTATTAGTTACACGCTCCAGATAATACTTTTGAAAACCAGTCATTTTTGTATGGAACACCGCCACCCTTGAACTGAATGGTCATTCCATTTTTATAGACCACTCAATGGTGATAGTTCCATTGTTTTCGGTTTCAAAGTTTTCTTCTTATATTAGATCAACTTTTGACTAAACAGGAGGAGAGGAGTGTTGAGAATAAAAAAGGATCTAGCATACATGTAATATGCAACTTTAAGATTAAACCGTATGAAATAATTTCAGAGGGACTAACATGTCTTTGAGTAACATCCATGGAAGATTGGGGACTGTTGCCGTGAGAAGCTAGAGACCAACCAACTTCCCATCCATGCTCGAGTGATCCCGAAGAAGCTTCGGTAAGTGATTGAAAAGCAACAGCAGATGTAGGGACATTAACCTGATGAATCCATGTTCAGTATCATATCATACACACATACACAAGAAGTTATCGAGCGTGATCCTTAAAAACAACAGAATTTTAATAAAACACCCAGGCTTACTCGGCAAAAGCGTTAAATTGAACATTACTTGGCAGTTCCATCTCAAGCAGTATCATCAAAGTATTGAAGTTAGAGCTGCTCATGTTACCAACTGTTTCATATGTCAAGCCACGTCGAATGCATTATGCATCGAACTTAGATGCTATAAATATGTACTTTTTGGATGGCCATTACAAGCAGTGTTTTTAAAATCCCCGACTGGTCCGATTATTCCCCGATTAATTCCTTATTAATCCCCTATTAGTTCCCTGAGGTCCTATCCACCGGACTAGGGCCTAGCGGTTTTAAGAACACTGATCACAGGACTTGGAAGATCAACTCAAATTGAGCAGGACTGAATAAATTTATATAGAATTTAAAACTTAGGAGCCATCCCCAGAAATAAAAAATCCATCAAAGGAGAAAAATGCAAGGAATGAACTTAGGAGCCATCCCCTGAAATATATAAAAAGCCTCTGAAGCTAAGCTTTTATTCTATTCAGTCATTGAAACATTTATAACTCTTAAGGAGTTAAATGAAGCAAAGATGCATTACAACACATACCAATTTAAGAAGTTGAGCCTCAACCCAAGTAGGAGCTCCTTTATCCGTAACATTTTCTGCTCCCACTCTGTCCTGTTAATGACAATGAATCAGAACCGGTACTTTTTTGAGAAAAATAATAGCCTCAACCAACATCCATACCTCCACCATTATACCAATCTGAGCACCAGAAATTAACTCCGGGCGGCCCTGCAACAAATAAAAAATACTCACAATAACAATATAGGTTCAAAAATTAACATCACGAACAGCCAAAACAGATTAGTCAATAACAACAGCTCCCACCTGTGACAAAGTCCCTCTGTGCTTCACAGATAGAAATGGCTCAACAACAGAAGCCATAGTGACGACCAACAGAGAATCCCCATTTTTACAGTCCAAAACACCTTTTGCAACTTCGTCATCATAAAGAGTGTTGGGCAATAACATCCCAGATGCTTGAAGTGTCGTTTCGCCAGAACTACACATATCCAGTTGCAGAAACCTCAGTCAGATCACAAACTAGCCAAAAAAAAGAATTACACATAAACACAACTGATGTGCAGCTTCAACAGAATTTAATCACATCATAAAGGTATCAGGCTATATGATCCAAGATGCTTGAAGTGTTACTATTTGACCGGAACTACACACCCAATTGCATATAACCTCATGAGCAGTGTTCTAAAAATCACCGACTATCCGATTTATTTTCCAATTAATCCCCAGAAGGCCCTCTCCGCCGACTAGCGCCTATCACGCTATATGATCCAAGATGCTTGAACTACACATACCGACTTGCAGAAACCTCAACCACATCACAAACAAACCAGCAAAACACATATTACATGTAACACACAACCGAGCAGAAACCTCAATCAGATCACAAACAACAGAGCAAAACACAAACTACATGCAACACTCAACTGAGGTTTAGCTTCAACAAAAATCAATCAAATCACATCATAAAGGGTCTAAGGCAATATCATCCAAGCTGCTTGAAGTGCCGTTTGATCAGAACTACACATACTCACATACCCAATTGGAGAATCCACAATCAGCACAAACATTCATACACAGCATGTGCTTAAGAATGAACAAAAATCCAATCAAATCACATCAGAGCAATATCATCCAAGCTGCTTGAAGTGTTGATTGACCAGAACTACACATACTCACATACCCAATTGGAAAATCCACAATAAGCACAAACATTCAAACACAACATAAGCTTAATCTTACACAAAACCAATCAAAATCACTCACTCATAGTGGTGAAAAGCATGGTTTCTCATCTTCACACCCTTCGGGTCCTACAGAAAGAGCAAAGCAAACAAAATGGTCACTGAGCAACTAGAAGACGAATCAGACAAAAACCCACATGAATTCGAAGAGTTCTGAGACTCCCCGGGCCTTGGACCCTGACCATGACCGCGAAATTACGAGCTAAATCGACGATTTGAGGCAAACCCATTTCGATTCAGTGGAGGAGAAAAGTCGAATTGATTGAGCTCCGGCTATGGAAGATCCAAAGTTCGAAAATTTGAAACTGAGCTCTCGCAGAAAGTCTTCGGAACGAAAAATTGGACAAAAGAATCGGCGGCGCGTGAAAGATAAGGCGGTGATGATATTGTTTCATTTTGTCCTGATTTTTTAACTTCTTTAATATTATTTTAAGCAAAAAATAATATAATTATATCATGTTATTATTACAAGTTATTACAAAATGTTAAATACAATTTCACTTTATTTACAGTATTATATGCACATTTATTTGGTTCGAGCTTACAATAATTGAGTTCGAGTAAAATCCAAATTTAACGTTAGATTCGAATCAAATTCAGCCTTCACACACGACAATTGATTTAATTATATATATTTATTTATTTATTTAATGTTAATGAGTCGAACTTTACTGTTTATCTCAATAGATTTTGAAAGATAGTCTGAACATACACAAATCTTGAAAAAATTTGAGTTGAACGTATTTTATAACGCTAGATCGAACGAAAGTAACTTTGAACTGAATTACAAATAAGTTATAATCAAATTACATTAAAATTACTAATCTCAACTCATCTTAAATTCTTTTTGTTTAGTTGGTACTGGACTCGAGCTTGACTTAGTACAAATAAAACATAATGTCGGTTGAATTTAACATGATATGACTCTATTTGTTAAATTTTTATTAGAAATATTTATTAGCGTTCTAAACTCGAGTCGAGTGGCGTTTAGACAATAATTTTTAGAATGTTGACCAGATTTCACATAATCGATTTGATTAAGTCAGCTAGGCGGGTCTTGGGAGATTTAATCTATTTTTTTCAAACTTGATGTTTTTATAACAAAACAATAATTTAAAATGTTAAAAATTAAAATAATTTATACTATTAATATTAATAGATGCTTCTATTATTTTTGGAGGACATAGCATGTAATAAATATTTCTAAAAAATGTAATAAATATTAAAACTGGATCATTTTCTATTCCTCTCCGTTCTTCTTTTTCACTCCCGCCATTGTCGATCCAAAACCATCCGATCGAAAGCTCAGTTCGTGCCAATTTGATGCTCGATTAAAGCTCGAGCTCGCTTGGAGGCTTTTGGGTGGTTTTGGGTTTCCTCTAAAATCCCCAAAAAATGGTGGGTCTCGAGGTGAACTCTAGGAACCAGAAAAGGTGCGTCTTTTCTTCAAATTTCACTCTCTCTTGAGGTATTGTTTAGATGGAATGGTGGGTTTGGTTTTGATTGTTTTTTTTGTTCCAATTTTTGCTTGATTTTGGGTTTTATTGCTTGTAATGTGTTATTGGGGATGGAATGTTCAATGAGTTTGATTCGAGATTGGTTTTGTGCTTCCCAGTTGGAGTATGCAATAACTGAGATTTTCTAGTGTTGTCTCCATGTGATTTCATTGGTGATGTATTGCAGTGAAGTTGAGGATGATTTGGGGATTGGATTTGATACTCCTTCCGCTGAACTTGAATTATGTAATTAGGTTAATTTTGAGTGTTTTGGTTGGTCAGATGATTGAGAATTTGTGGCTAAGAAATTTGCTGGAATGACACAAATGTGGGATGTATCTGATTGGTTTCATTCTGTTTATTTGTGATGTTTATATATCGGAAATTATCGAGTGTACATTGTTTCTAACATTTTTATGATGGTATGAAAACCCTTTGCTCCTTGAATGAGTATGGATTATGGACGGCGTGTTGTTACTCTTTAGCTTTGTGGTTTCGTCTATGATCTCTGGTATGAGAAAAAGGGAAAACAAAACTGAGCTATCTTCGATCATCACTAGGATGTTGGTACCTTATTATAATCTCATTGGTTTCACACAATTCTCATTCTCATTCTCATTAAGCTTGTGCAGTAATGTGTATCGTTTGCTATTCTTGATTTCAGATTTTGAGCTCGGTAATAGATATTGGTTAAGAACATTAAAGCAATGTATCTGATTGAGTTGATCCTGTTGTGTGATGTTGTTATGAGAGTGTAAGTTTTTCTTTATCGGAATCTTCAAGTGTACTATGCTTCTGCAGACCCTTGCTCCTTGAATTCTCACAAGTGTCATTAAGCTTGTGCTGTAATGTGTATCTTTTTCTTGATTTCAGATTTTGAGTTTGGCATAAAATATTGGTTATGTACATTTATGCAACATATTTGATTGAGTTGATCCTGTTTGTCTGATGTTGAATTCTTGTAAACTGTCGCATCAAACTTGTTTACATTGCCTACAAAATACACTTACAACTATACTATAGGCATATTGTCACTCTTTAGCTTTCTTGTTTCATCTACGACGGTAAAAAAGGAAAAGAAAACAAAACTGAGCTATCTTCGATCATTAGTAGGATGTCAGTACCTTCTTTTGCCGCTCCATGGATTCCCGTATCTTACACTAACCCGTCTCCATCTCCCACTGTCGTCCTTTTGCTTTTTCTGTAGCTGGACAGGTAAGTGCCACCCCCGAGAAGAGGAGCAATGTCAAACTCGCTCCCCGTCCTCTTCTTCTTCTTCTCACTGTATTCAGGGCTGCACTCGCGGAGGATCTGCAGAACCTCCTTCATGGAAGGCCGGTTAGAAGGTACTACGCTCGAGCATATAAGTCCTACTTTGAACACAGTTTTCATTTGCTCCAAGTAACAAGGTTCCTTAATTTCCTCGTCCAGGGCTTCGCTGACTGGCTTCCCTTCGATATGTTGCTGCCACGCCCACTGTACCAGGTTTGTACTCTCATCTCCGCTGTTGGGTTCTCTTCCTGTTGCTAGTTCTAAAAGTACCACCCCGAAGCTGAATACATCGATCTTCTCGTTCACTTTTGTCGTGTAAGCATACTCTGAAAAGGGAAATAGTAGATACTGAATAAACATGTCATATTATATGCCTAGAGCGATAGTATGATATGCAAATCGATAAGTTTTTTTTGTTTTAAGCTGAGTGTATACTGAATCGTCGCGTTATAAGCATACTGTGAAATGCAAATCAACGAGTTTTGTTATGTTAACCTGATATGCCTAAAAATATGAAATGCAAATCAGTGAATTCTGTTATGTGAACCCGATAAGCCTAAAATGACAGTAACTGTATATTCTAAACTGCGAGTCAACAAGTTTTGTTGTGTGAACTTGATATGCCTAAAATGACAGTATCTGTGTTATAACTTGTAAGCATTACTCTGAAATGCAAATTAACGAGTTTTGTTACGTTAACCCGATATGATATGCCTAAAATGACAGTAACTGTGTTATATTCACTCTGAAATGCAAATCAACGAATTCATTTATGTGAACCCGATATGCCTAAAACGACAGTAACTGTGAAATGCAAATCAACGAGTTTTGTCATGTTAACCCGACATGCCTAAAATGACTGTAACTGTGTTACAATAGTACTCTGAAATGCAAATCAGTGAGTTCTGTTATGTTAACTCTGATATGCCTAAAATGATAGTAATCATATATTATATGTATACTCTGAAATGCAAATCAGTGAGTTTTGTTAGTATGTTAAGCTGGTAGTGAATTATGAATAATCAATGTTCATATAGACCTAAAGCCGTGTTATTTTCAGGTTGATTCTCACCTGGGGCTAAGTAGCCGAAAGAGCCTGCAATAGCAGACATGGTGCATCCCTCTCCTTGTTTCACCAAGATCTTCGCCAACCCGAAATCTGCTATCCTCGCCTTGAAATCGGAATCCAGCAAAATGTTACTCGACTTCACATCCCGGTGAATGATGGGGGGAGAACAGTCATGGTGCATATAGCACAGACCCTGCGCGGCTCCAATGGCAATGTCCATTCTCCTCGGCCAGGTCAAGGCAATGTCATTGACCGAATTTGAGTTCGCCTTCCTCTTCTTCCCGTGGAGCCACCTGTCGAGGCTCTGATTCTCCATGTACTCGTAGACGAGCAGCTTCGAGCTGTCGCTCGAGATGCAGCACATGAGCTTCACTATGTTGGCGTGGCGGATCGAGCCCAGGATCTCGACCTCGGCTACAAACTCCTTCTCGAGGGTTTGATCGAGCTTGCTCGCGCTCCAGATCCTCTTCACGGCGAGGCAGTCGCCTGCGCGGTTGGTGGGGATCCGGTAGACCTTCCCCGACCCCCCGCTCCCGATCAGGTTAGTATCCGTCAGGCTCGATAATATTGTCGCCTCTGTGAAGTCTAGTCTCTGGAACGACGTCAGCTTCCAGGTTGCCAGGTCTCGGGTCCGCTTCCTCCTCCGGAAGTAATCCCTCGCCAGGAGGACCGTTAACATGACGGTGACCAAGAAAGCGAGGACTGCCAGGACGAGAATCATCGCTAGGTTCTTGGAGCTCAATTTTCTCGAGCTTGACAATCTTGAGGAGCAGCTCGGGAAGTTCAAGGTTGGAGCGTCAGCGCATAGGTTTGAATTGCCCGAGAAGCTTTCCTCGTACGCCAGGCTGTCGAGCTGATCCGGGATCTTCCCGGAGAGGTGGTTGGAGGAAACGTTGAGGAACGTGAGCCTCAGCTTCCCGATCTCCGGCGGTATTTGGCCGGAGAGTCGGTTTTCGGATAGGTCTAGGTTGAGGAGGTCAGGGAGCAATCCTAGAGCCTCCGGGATTTGGCCGGAGAGTCGGTTTCTCGAGAGGTCGAGCGTGACTAGAGAGACCCACGAGGCTATCTCCGGCGGTAGCTTGCCGGAGAGCTGGTTTCCGGAGAGGAACAAGTCCGTGAGACTGGGAAGCTCGGTGAGCTCCGGCGGGAACTCGCCGGAGAATACATTGTTGCTGGCGTCGAGATAGATCAATTTCCGTGCTTTCGAGATGGGCGCCGGAATCTCGCCGGAGAATTTGTTGTTGCTGATCTCTAACCTCGACAAATTCCACGCGAGCCTCGCCGGAAACTCGCCTGAGAATTCGTTCGAGCTCAGCTGCAAGCTGTACACGCTCCTCCCCGTCCACAGCCCCGCCGGAATCTCGCCGGAGAAGTGGTTCTCGTAGAGCTGAACCGATCTCAAGCTACGGCAACTCCCCAGAGACAATGGCATGGGGCCGCTCAGGTTGTTCTTGAAAGCCACCACTCCCTCGAGAACCCCGCCGGAGCAGAGGTTCGCCGGTAACTGGCCGGAGAACCGATTTCCCGCCACCTCGAAAACCTCGAGCTTCGAGTGAGAACCCAATTCCGGCGGGAGAGTTCCCGTCAGCCTGTTACTGAAAACCCGAAAATCCTTCATCTTCGGGAGCAGCCCTATGCTAGCCGGAACCTCGCCGGATAATTGGTTCGAATACAGAACAAGCGAGTTCAAGTTCCGTAACCTCCCGATCGCCTCAGGTATTGCTCCGGTCAGATTGTTCATTGATAAATCGATCTCCTCCAGGCCGACCGCTCCAATTGGGCCGTTCGGGATCTCCCCGGAGAGGGCGTTGTGGAATAGGTAAATATCCGTCAAGTTCTCGAGCTGGAACAAGAAATCCGGTACACCCCCGACTAGGTCGTTCACAGACAGATCCAACACCTCGATGCTCGTTAAATTCGCGAAGCTCCCGGGGATTTCCCCGATCAGGTTCGTGTTCTTCATCCACAAGCTCTTGAGCTTCCTCAGGTTCCCGAACTCCGGCGGGATCTCCCCCGGAGTGAACTTGTCGTTGAACGCCAAGAACAGAATCTCGAGATTCGACAGCTCTCCGATCTCCTTCGGGATCGCCCCGTCGTACTCGCTCAAATGGAGGTAAAGGATCCTCAGCCCCGGCAGCCTCCCGATCGCCGGCGGGATCTGCCCGGAAAACC
>JAYMTS010000262.1:0-12061 GCA_036898005.1 Geranium phaeum
GATTCTTATACAGTCGTTTATAATACCTCCAAAAATATTTTTGCAGTGTATCTTGTGCCTAACATGCTCTACCACTTTCAAGCAGTCTGACTTGACCGTTAAATGTGTTGGTTTCAAAATAAATAATTCTTAATTTGAATTAGTGATTTGTATTTAAATAATCAAAAAGTAATCGACAAAGCTGCTGCGCCCACTCAAGCCCGTGTCCCTGAAATTCGCATCTATTTCGGGGCACATACACAAAAGAAGAATCTAAAATATCAAGCCGTGCCCTTTTCGTAAATACGCAGGCGTCACCACCAGGGGCACATTCGTAATTATGTCGACCAGGCCTGGGGTTTGGTGGTAAAGTATCTGACAAGCCCTTTGTCTCGGTCTCGGTCCACTCTCTCTCTCAATTAGTCATTATTATTTATTATAAATTAGGCTCTCTCTTCTCTTTCTCTGCCTAAAAAAACCCAGCAGCTTCTCGCTTTTTCGCTTCTTCTCCGCCACAAACCCTCGAGGATTCGCCGTCAACTCACGCCGTTAACTCCGGCTCTGCTCCCGAGTCCTGATCCTGCTCTCGAGCCGCCGTCAACTCACGCCGTCAAGTTCAGCTTCGTCTCTCTCGCGAGCTCTCGAGCTCGAGCTCGGGGAAGGAGTGAGTAATCGGAGGTTTTGTTGTGTTGTGTTGTGTTTTGATTTTGTGCATTTGTGGTTGTTGTTGTGGTTGTTGTTGTTGAGCGATTCTGGTTCTGATTTTGGTTATGGCTTTGATTTGCTTTGTTCTGTGTGTGAGTGGATTTTGATTTTGGTTTTGGCTTTGATTTGGCTGTTTTTTTTGTGTGATCGTGGAGATTGTGGATGTTTTGCGTGTGATGGAGGTTTCTAGGGTTTGGAGGATGGTGAAATGGTGGATTTCTTGGAGTTTGTGTGCGGATTTGTGCGTTTTGTTTCGTGAATTTGGAGTTTGGGAGGTTAGGGAGTGAGGTTCTTCACAATGCTGTAGGTGAATATTTGTGGTATGTGAGATGTGATCGAAATTGAGCTGATGAGGAACGGGGAGGTTAATGAGGGGGAATGATTTAGTAGCTGTTGAGTGTTTGTTGCTTCTGGTCTTTGGGTTTGAGAAGCGGATTGACTGTTAGTTGAGTGGATGAGAGGGATTTAGTGGTTAGTTGAGAGATGCAAATGATTTCGATAAGTTCACTGGTATATATGATTAGGTTGAGTGTTTCGAGGCTGAGGGTTGTAACTGTGGTTGCCATTCCCTTTTTTCTCTCGTCTGTTTAGCCCACGCCGTGGGACAGAACAATGCCATAGTAGGGGATGTTTGTACTGGTGTGAACTAGTAACGTGGAGTATAACAAATTGGGAATCGAGTTTATTTAGAAATGTATTACTTTAAAAGCCAATGAGCAATTACATGCATGCCATTCATTCCCCTCTTCTGCGCATATTTTTGGGGTCCTTTTACGGAACTGTATGTGACTTGTTTGTTGTATAACTGGTTTCTTGGATACCCTTGAATGGAGATTAGCCGCACCACCCCATATCCTTGGAAGATACTTTGTGCTTTTATCGCTTTTTTGTTTCCTGAAATAATCCTGTACGTTACTATGAGTTTAGGTTGGAAGCTCTCCGAATTTTCACGTTCTGATTTCAGATTCTTGTAATTATGGACTTTCCATTTACTATCAAAGCGAGAAGTTAGCCATGGCATGTTGTCCATATATAGTGTAGATAACCGGGAAGTGAAAGACTCTTGATATGGGATGCTATGGAATCATTTTAATGAAAGAACCCGAATCTGGAAATACTTAACAGTTCAACATAAATAAAATTTTTGTAACTTAGCATATTTGGAATGTTTCTCGTTTTATAGATTAGTAGTCATAAAACGGGCGAATTTGAGTTCGGAAAGAAATTCAATTTCTTTGATGATTTATTAATTTTTTATTAGTTTTTCCTTACAGGAAAGAAAGTCAGTGAATTTGGATTGCATTAGGAAAATACTTGAAACCAGCGCTCTGGTCCAAACCGGAAAAAAATACCTGTTAAGAATTCTTTCATTTATAATAATATGGTTCTTTTGTTCACAACCTTCCTTCAAAGCAGTTTCTGAAGTTAAAAATCGTTCCACCTTCATGATTTGGCCGTGCACCTGAACACCACGGGTCCATGTATCTTGCATCACGAGTCTTTTTACTTTTATCATTTAGTTTTCTCATTGCCGTAGTAACACTGTCTGCACCCTTAAACTTTAAGGTGTCCGTCTTGCTTAATGCTTTGAATATGACTTGCAGGTTTCTTGTTGCTGTAAGGCTGAAGCCATTTGTCCCCATGATGGACAATGAATTGCATGAAGAACGAGAAGTGCCATTTGGTATTCTTACAGCAGTATATTTTAGTGTTTTCACTGACTCCGAAAAAGTAAGTATTATAATATCTTGACTACTTGTTTTTTCGTCAAACTCTGCGTAAATAATTTATTTTCTGAATGGAAATCTGTAGTTACTTGTATTTCTTATAACAAGGACGGGTTAGTGAAATTGTTCCAACCATGTGCTGCCAGAGCAACTACAAGTTTATTGTAGTTGAATCATGACAGGGCAGGTGTAAAGGAGTCGAGACTAAACACTTTAGTTTGGGTTCCATTTGCTGACTTGATTTTCCTGTGTATAGTGATTGACACTTTGATATTATTTACTTGTGTATATAGACAATCTATACAAGGCATACCATCCTTTTCCAATTACAAATGGAAGGAGTTTATCAGTTTGAATGATATTTGGGATGAAATAATTAAATTTGGATAAGTTTTTTAATAGAAGGCTAGCAGATTGATCACATAATTATCTCTTTTCTCCATTATCGGCATTTTATATATGATAGAACTTCCTATGTTAACCTATGTAGACTTTGATCTTGTTTTTGGTTTCATCTCCAAAAGTTAACTCAATCATTAAGCTTTCCCTAAAGTACACAATGCTCATTGAATTCTTTGCTCAATTTGCAGTTTAGGCCTTTATAATTAATTTCCATAACCAAATTTGTTACTGTATTTCTTACGAATAAATTGAAAGAAGTTAAAACGGGCTTGTTAGCGTAGAATTTATTTTGGTATATATCTATTTTTAGCGTATATATATATTATTGTTATGATATATTTACTAATTCTAAGGTTACCAAGAGATTGCAGGTTATGCAAATCCAATTCCACGTTCCTTTATCCTGTTCGTGTCCATGTTTTTTAGTTGTGCTGTACTTTATTTATATGGAGCTATTATGCAGTATCTAATCACCTTGTTTGCTGTGAATATTTTAGGTTGGTCTGATTATCACATTCAATTAAAAATTCATTTTGTTTTTAGTTTGGATTTTTACTTTGAAGAGACTATTTGTTTTGAAATACAGCAACACAATCTTTAAATGAAATAAAGATTATTGTTTTTACTATCATGATATTGTCACAGGAGAAGATATCTGTTCTAGCAATTGAGGCATCCAATGAAGTCACTGATCCTAGGTTGGGACTTCCAAATTTATCTAATCAGTGCAGCACTTGTGGTGGTAAACATAGAAAATCTTGTGAAGGTGTGTGTAAATGAGTGACATGGAAGCCATGCTAGTTGGGATGCTCTTGTTTACCTGGTTACTTGAAGTTGTCCTGAAATATTTTTTTCTTCTTTTCAGGTCATTTTGGGGTTATCGAATTTCCATTCTATGTTCTCCATCCTTATTATGTGTCAGAGGTTGCACAAATTTTGAATAAAATTTGTCCAGGATGTAAATCCATCCGGAAATATCAAAAGGTCAAGGTCAGGTACCTCATTCTCTTGCTGAACTTTGAACCCCCGCATCTAAGATGGATGAATATGTATTCAGTTTTCTTAAATACCCATATATTAAGCTATATAGGCATGCCCCATGTGAACATGTAAATATTATTATATTTGACTTCTTATAAACATGAAGGATAACTTTATTTGTGGGTTGACTTTCTACTGGTGCACTCTTATAACATACTAAATTTGTTATGACTGACTATTGAAAGGATATTGTTGGAAAACTAAGTTCCATTTTCTTGTATATATTAAGCAATGTACACAATCAATTATAAACTAAATGCATTTTGCAAGTGATCATTGCTATGTTCACAATTCTTCGCCTGATTGGTAGTGGTATTTACTCATTCTTGGTTCATCCACCAGGGTACCGATGCTCTATCCATGCTTTTCAGGGAGGAGGGTGATGGTTGCCCATATTGTACGGTAAGTTGAATGACTTTGTTTATGAATCTTGATCCCCGTTGCACATTTTTAATTCTAGAAATGTGTTTTGTGTTTATTATTAGCCCAATTCACTCTGGTATCCAACAATGAAGTTTAAAGTTTCGACCAAAGACATCTTTAAAAAATCTACAATTGTTGTAGAAGCATCTGAGAAGTACCCCAAAAGGTACCAAAAAAGAAGTTTCAGGGCAGCGTTACCAGATGACTATTGGCATTTTATTCCAAAGGACGAACAACAAGATGAAAGTTCTATAAGACCTAACAAAAGAGTCTTAACACATACTCAGGTTAGATGACCTTCTTACATGTATATGTCTCTATTGAATATTCTTTTGCTCTGATTAATTCGAATATTCATTCTGTGTAAGTCGTATTAAGCATCATTTCTGCAGAAATTTCTCTCAAAACAGTAATTCCGTTGTTTGACAGTTTCGAATGAAAATTTAGTTTATGATGACCTCATTTGCTTCAGATTTCTCAGTAAACCATAATGTGCTTATGATGCCCTCATTTGTTATTCAGGTTTATAATCTTTTGAAAGATGTTGATCCACAATTCATCAAACAGTTTGTCCCTAACGCAAAGTCACTTTTCCTGAAATTTGTACTTGTAACACCAAACTCTCATCGTGTGACAGAGTTAATGCAGAAAATGACGTTTGTAAGTATATTCTCTTGTTATTTGTTGCTGATGGTGAATTATCTGATAGTGCACAATACATTGTAGACAGGCATGTTAAATACATTTTCCACCTTTCCTCATGGGTTGGTTTACCTGATTTATCGTTGCAGGATGACCTCACTAAGGCTCTTAAGAAGTTGCCTGATTTCCGAGGGAAATCCAACGATCTTGGATCTTATGTTATGGATTGCTTAAAACTTTCCAAGGCAAGCTATCCACCTTGTTTTTCATACAGCTCAAAGTTATTATTGATCTCCACCAATATGGTTGTTTCACAATTGATCCCTGTACTATTTTTATAATCACTTTTGATACTCTTTACTAGATTTTTTCACCCACACTCAAAAATTCATTTTCATCCAGAATCGTTAGGTGCCATTAGTTGTGAGTATATGCTTTGCACATAACTTCATCTTTTTAATCAGACAGCCCTAAACAATTTGAAATTCTTTAATAGTTTTGTGAATTCCACTGATATACAAAGTTATTTGCTAAGATAATAGAACAAAACAAAAAAAATATTTTCTGAAGCAAATGAAACTAGAAGTCAAGGGAACTATGCAAATAACCTTCTTAACCGTTTTGAATGAAAAAGTAGTTTTTGGGCATGGGTAATGACAGTAATAGAAGTATCATTGATGATTTCAAAAATATTGAAGAGATTATTTGTGAAACACTGTACAGTTGGAGGACGATCAACAGTAACTTGAATCCTTTTCATATTTAATATCATTGTAAGCTCTTTTATTTATTTTAATTTTGTCACTTCAAAGTGCAGCTTGGCCCGGACAACTCAAAGAATGAATCAGTTTTTACCCAGCAAATTCAGATTAAGGACACAGCAACTCAGTCAGCTGGTTTAAGATGGGTTAAAGATGTAGTTCTTGGGAAGCGGTCTGATCACTGCTTCCGCATGGTTGTCGTTGGTAATCCCAATTTAAAGCTCACTGAAGTTGGTATACCGTGCCATGTTGCTGAAAGGTTGCTGGTTTCTGAAAATTTGAACACATGGAATTGGGAAAAATTGAGTGCTTGCTGTGATCTCTGTATTATTGAGAAAGGAGAAGTACATGTCCGGAGAAAAGGTCAAATGGTCGGTATACGTAGTACCGATGATCTGCAGATTGCAGACACTATAAATCGGCCTCTAAGTGATGGAGATTTGTTGCTGATAAATAGGCCTCCCTCCATACATCACCACTCTCTTATTGCATTATCAGTCAAGATCCTTCCCATAACCTCTGCACTTTCACTTAACCCACTCTGTTGTTCACCCTTTCATGGCGATTTTGACGGTGATTGCTTTCATGGGTTTGTTCCCCAATCGATTGGTGCAAGGGTGGAGTTGTCTGAACTTGTTGGTTTAGATAAGCAGCTGATTAATGGACAGACTGGTAGAAACCTTCTGTCACTCAATCAAGATAGTTTAATTGCTGTTCATCTTCTCATGGAGGATGGGGTTTTCCTAAACCATTTTCAAATGCAACAGCTTCGAATGTTCAGTGATCAGCCACTGCCACCACCAGTAATCATCAAAGCTCCTTCCCTTGATACTTGTCTCTGGACCGGCAAACAACTTCTTAGCATGCTACTTCCTAAGACATTTAACTATGACTTTCCGAAAAATGGTGTTTGTATCCGTGATGGGGAGATCATGTCTTTATCTGAGGGAGCGGATTGGCTACGAGCTGGTGGCAACATCTTCCAGAGTCTGGTTGAATGTTGCCCTGAAAATGTTTTAGACTTCTTGTACTCTGCACAGGAGGCTCTTTGTGATTTGTTATCAACATGGGGTCTGAGTGTTTCACTGTCAGACTTGTACCTTTCATCAGATTCCTATTCACGATCAAATATGATTGATGACATGTTGTATGGCCTGACAGAAGCAGAGCAAACATGTAACTTCAAACAGCTAATGGTTGATTCTAGTCGAGATTTTCTTGCTGGAAGTGAAGAAAATAACATAATTTCCGAAGGGGAATACCTATGCTTTGAGAAGCAAAAATCAGCCGCGCTAAGCCAAGCTTCTGTTGATGCATTTAAGCAAGTGTTCCGGGACATTCAGAGTTTAGTCTTCAAACATGCAAGGAGGGACAATTCTCTGATGGCTATGTTTAAGTCTGGAAGCAAGGGAAATCTGCTCAGAATGGTTCAGCACAGCTTGTGCGTGGGCTTGCAACACTCGTTGGTTCCATTGTCATTTGGAATCCCGCACGAGCTATCCCGCACCGCGTGGAGCAAAAAGGAGGCTCAAGATACTCTTGAGCGTGCTCGAACTTTCATTCCATATGCGGTGATAAAGAAATCTTTTCTTACAGGCTTAAATCCATTGGAATGTTTTGTGCACTCAGTTACAAATAGGGATAGCTCTTTTGGTGGCAATGCCGAGCTTCCTGGGACATTGAACCGAAAGCTTATGTTTTTCATGCGTGATCTGTACACTGCATACGACGATACAGTGAGAAACAAGTATGGTGAACAAGTTGTTCAGTTCTCCTACAATGATGGCCCATCTGATGAGAACACCCACACTTCGGATAAGATGGTGGGCCAGCCTGTCGGTTCGCTGTCTGCTAGTGCCATTTCCGAGGCTGCATATAGTGCTTTGGATCAGCCAATTAGTGTGCTTGAAAGTTCACCATTGTTAAACCTGAAGGTACTCTCTTTCTTTCATTTTCCAATGTGCATAGACATACTAGTGTATGTACAGTGTCCTTTGAGAGCCTAACAACTTCTCATCTGATTTGATGATACAGAGTGTGCTTGAATGTGGCTCGATAAAGCGTGGTCCCCACACTGTGTCACTATTTTTGTCCAAGCAACTCGGAAAACGGAGGCATGGATTTGAGTATGGGGCATTAGAGATTAAGACTCATTTGGAGAGACTATTGTTTTCTGACGTTGTTACTACTTATATGATAACGTGAGCTCTTATAAAGTTTTCCATTTCCCTTTCCTTCCTGTTTATGTATTTACATTCTTTATAATGATAGCGTTTCTGTATTAGCTTCTCTCCCCGGACTAGCCAGACGAATGTCAGTCCATGGGTTTGCCGTTTTCGTCTGTGCAAGGTAGTGTAAACTAGAAAACTATTTGCTTCAGTGTATATTTATGTCCCACTCTGATGTAAATTTTGTTCGCTTTCAGCAAATGATGAAAAGGAGAAGACTAAAAGTACATTCTATAGTTGATGCCCTTTACAAGAAGGTTAACTCCACGCGAACTGCATCAAAAACCATTCTCCCGAATTGCCATATCACGAGCAAGTAAGCTGGTTCATATCACGAGCAATTTCCATATGTATATGTTTTATGTATGACACCATCTGTTTTTGTGCTTTAAGTAATAACTTCACACCTGGACTCCTTTAATCAAATATGCTGAACAATCTTGTTTGCTAAATGGACCTTGCTTTCAACACAGATTCGAGAAGATCCTAACCGTTAGCCATAGCACCAACATGCTATGATATTTTGAATCTGCAGAATCGTTTTCCAAGTTTTATCTACATTTTTACTTAAAAAGTGTTTTTCGAACTCTTTGATTCTGATGTTTATGTTCATTGAACTTGCAGCTTATCTCACTATTTTTTTGGATTTATATTATGCTTGAAATGTTCATTTCTTTTGGATAAGCCTGAAACTTCATTATAATGTGAACATGTACATTAATGAATGTAAATGAGAAATAGAGCTTTAATATTATTTTTGACTTGGTTGAATGGCAGGGATTGCTATGATGATGATGACATGCAGACGGAAGATAATGATACATTTTGCGTCACTGTTGAAATAATGGAGAGCTCCAAGAATTCTTCCTGTCCACTAGAATTAGTTCGAGATTTGGTGATACCGTTCTTTCTCGGGATAGTTATACAAGGTCTCTTTTAGATGATATGACCAATATTCTTTTTGTTAAATGATCAGGGTTATATATCAATTATCAATCTATCCTCTTAAATGATATTGCTTTTTTGGAATTCAAGTTTACATAGACATACATGCCTGATGTGTTGAGGATGATTTTCTTGTAGGGTTCACTGAGATCAAGAAGGTGGACATCTTATGGAAAGATCTTCCCAATCAATCCAAACATCGTTTTGCTCCATTGGGTGAACTCTACTTGAAGGTTTCAATGTCGGGCGACTGCAGTAAAACAAAATATTGGAATGCACTTATGAATAATTGTCTCCCGGTAATGGACATGATCGACTGGACTCGTAGTCATCCTGATAACATAAGTGATTTTTCTTCAGCATATGGAATTGGTTCTGGATGGAAATATTTTCTCAATGTGAGTCTTCTTCCCAACTTGTCTTCCTTTTGTTTCTTTATTCTGTTTTGAGAAAATTGCAAAAGGGTGCTCTATTATATGACACTTTTGCAAAAGGATGCAGTGTTGTTAGGAAAATGTGTAAATTTCTATGAATATGACGAAATCGCCCCTGAAATTAAGAATTAAGACTTTTATAACATACTTTTAACTTAAAGTAGTATAATTTGATCATAAGTTTTTTTAGTGAAAAGATAAAAACAGAAAAACTTGTTTAAAATATATTTCAGGGGAAATTTTGCCTTTTTTTATAAAAACAAACACATTTGGCAAAAAAATGCAAACAACACAACACCCTTTTGCAAAAATGTCATATAATAGGGCACTTTTTTGCGATTTTCCCTTCTGTTTATTCCCTCTGTCCAAAATAAATGCTAAAATAAACGTCCCAAAATTATTAGCCATTTTCTATTTTAGTTAGTTCTAATAACATGAAAGCACGTGGAATAAATGGTGGAAAGTCGAGCACTAAAATTTGAATGTTTAGTGTTTGCAAAAGTCAAATCGGACAATTGTTTTTGGATGAAGAAAGTATTTTCACTGACGGGAAATGGTAACATTGAACTGTTTCAATCACAGAGTCTTGATTCCGCGACAACAGACGTTGGAAAGAGTATACTTCCTCAACATTTGCTGCTGCTTGCAAATTGCCTGTCAGCCACTGGGCAATTTGTTGGCTTGAATCCGACAGGCTTAGCACGACAAAGAGAGCACTCATCCGTGTCTTCACCGTTTATGCAAGCTAGCTTTTCTGTTAGTTCTCATACACATGTTGCCTGTTCTTATAACGTTTTTATTGGTTTTAATATCGTAGATTATCATATAATGATGTAATTCATATTTTTGTTTCAAAATCGTTGCAGACTCCTGGTCAGACTTTTATCAAAGCTGCCAAGTCTCAAGTCGTCGATAATCTTCAGGGGAATATAGATGCATTGGCATGGGGAAAGGTTCCTCCTACCGGTACTGGCGGACAATTTGAAATCATATATTCTGGAAAGGTAATTTTTTTACATTTCTGTTTCTCCCTCATAGTTTCGAGTTATGAAATCAGAAAAATATAAAATCATACCAAGTGTCCGAAAATACCCTTCCTTTGTTTCTGTATTTTTGCTGTATCTTCAAGCCGGTCTCATTTCTTAGTTTTGCATGACCTTAGATTCATTCATGTCGAATGTGGTTATATTATTTAGTGTACCGATATCCGTATCAGCCAGAACATTAAATTTTCAATCTCACTTTCATCTCAAATATGCTCACGATTCTCTATTCTTCGTCTTCGTCTTCTTTTACTTTAACTAACAAGTTATATGGTTGATTAGTGACATTGATTTTTCTTCTCTTTTACTGGTCTGATACTCACTATTTTGTTGTCATTAGGGGCGTGAACTTGCTAAGCCTGTAAACATATACAGCTTGTTGGGTAGTAAAAACTACAAGCAGAACATAAAGGTTGTAGCGCCTTGGAAGCACAAGCCTAAACAAGACGGTGGGTCTGCAAAATGGTCTGAAAGGTTCTCGAGCATGTCAAAACCGATGTTGAGAAAATTCTGGACGGTGAATGATATTCAGAGGCTTGGGCAGGCGCTGAGGTCTATGCTGCATTCGTAAGCAATTCTTTCAACTGTCATTTATTTATCAGAAAAATAGTGTTGACAATACAGGGACCTATGCGGCGATTTTTAGGCAGACCCATGTCACGCCCTGGAGAGTTTTACCAAAAATCCGCCTGAACATGATCGACGAACTCTCGCCCAAGTTCGTTGAGAGCCCCATTATGACTTTGAGCGTTCGCGCAACCATCAACAATTGTGGTTAACCAACCAACCTCCAACATCCCAGCGATCATTTATGGACTGCCCGTCTCGGCCTTAGCACTGTAACAATCGACTCCATCTCGACCACCCAACCGACCGCCGCGTTGAAACGATCAAGCTATGCATCGAGCGCCTCAGGACTCATGTGCAAGGGTCCACATTGGACCAAGTTTTGTCCTCATCGCTTCAAAGTCAAGCAATGCCTAAACCGGAGTCTTCCAAAACTCCCCGATCTCGGTCTTCAGTCCCCGCGCCCACCGATTTGGCCGCCCATGCCAAGACCGTGTAACCATCTTAAGGGCTTGGCGACTCCTCTATCCACCAAGACTACCTCGACGACATCGTCATATATTGGCCTTTCCTCTCCATCCTATGAGAACTTGTGGTCATCTGACAAATGGCCGTTGCCCTAACACGGGATACCACCTTCGGCGTAGACCTTGCCACCCCACAAGAGCTCGTCTATGCTCTCAAGGCGAGTCCTTGACGAAAGGGTTTCTGTCGGGGAGAATGTCATGCCTTTGAGATTTTTACCAAAAACCCGTTTGAATGTGACCAACGAACTCTCGCACAAGTTCGTTGAGACTTCTCTCCCTCCCGATCGAGAACGTAACGACTTTGAGCGTTCTCGCAACCATCGACAGTTGAGGTTAACCAACTAACCACCGACCGTCTCACCCTGGAACGTCGTAACGGGCAACTCCATCTAGACCCCCCAACGAACCGAGTCTCTCCCATCGATGCCCCGTAGGCGCCCACTGGTCGCCTTACAAGTGCGTCCCTCCGATGGCCCATTCTGCAGCCCGTGTGTGGACCGATGACAGACCCAACCTTCAACGCCAACCTCCCTCCGCTCAAACCATTAATAAATCTGGCTCCCCCATGAGCATTATTCCCAAATTCACATTTCTTTGCACTCATTTATCCCATATAGATCGTAAGCTAGCTCAACTT
>JAYMTS010000263.1:0-12033 GCA_036898005.1 Geranium phaeum
TTGAAAGAAATGGTGGTAGGCAAAAGAGAGTTCGAACAACAGATGGAGAATGTGGGGAGAATTGGTCAGCACCCAAATATTGTGCCTCTCCGCGCTTATTACTACTCCAAAGATGAGAAACTCCTGGTCTATGACTACATAGCAGCCGGTAGCTTTTCCGCTTTGTTGCATGGTACGCTCTATACAACTATCTTATTCTCTTCTGTTAATTTTGCCTTTAATTGCTTTTAATTTACTACAAACTTCTATGGCCATGAAACATTAAAATGAAAAATCATTTCATCAAAATCATTTACTCTGTAGTTATTGATGGAGAACCTAGTAACTAAATATCAAGCTCTGTGGATGACTAGATGGTTACATTTAGGAGGACTAACTTAATAGAAAAACAAGAGTTGTTTCTCTTTACTGGCCAAACTGCAAATATGAACAAGTAGTTGCCTAAAGAGTGAAAATAAATAATATTACATTTATTGTGCAAATTCATTTATAGAAGACTCGATTCACAGCATGTTTATGGCAATTCTCTGTGTGCATACATTATGATATAGCAGTATTTCTTCACCTAGATATATAATATAGTGTTTATTGTATTATGTTGTTCTCACGTACCACAGGAAGTAGAGACACCGGGCGAACTGCAGCAGACTGGGAATCCAGAGTAAGGATTTCGCTTGGAGCTGCACGAGGCATTGCGCATATACATTCTGCTTCTGGTGGAAAACACGTCCATGGAAATATCAAGTCATCCAATATTCTCCTCACCCAAGATCATCACGGCTGCATCTCCGATTTCGGCCTGACTCCTCTAATGAGCTTGCCTTCAGTGCCATCAAGAAGTGCAGGATACCGAGCCCCCGAGGTGATTGAAATACGCAAGTCCACTCAGAAGTCAGACGTGTACAGCTTTGGCGTTCTCCTCCTCGAGATGCTGACAGGCAAGGCACCCGCTCAATCGCAAGGTCACGACGACGTGGTTGATCTTCCCAGGTGGGTCCAATCTGTGGTTCGAGAGGAATGGACAGCAGAGGTGTTTGACGTCGAGCTGATGAAGTATCAGAACATCGAAGAAGAGATGGTGCAGATGCTTCAGATAGCCATGAACTGTGTGGGACAGGTGCCGGACGCGAGGCCTACCATGGAGGAAGTCGTGAGGATGATCGAGGAAGTCCGGCCACCGGATACTGAGAATCGGCCATCATCAGAGGAATCCAAGTCTAAGGAGGGATCAAACACTCAGACCCCTGAGTGAAGTGACCCTTTTGATGGTCTCTCTGGTTCCATATAAGCCTCACTCAACGTAAGTCCTCATCGTGTCTAACAGTGAACAGCATTTTCTATCTCAATTGTGATTTGTTTAGTTTTTTTTAGAGTAAAAAATTTGTTTGTGTAGTATTTGTTTGAACTTCTTGCTGCATGTAACATGCCTGCTTTATGACTTGCTTCAACAAAATTTCCATACAACGTGGAATTTTGAATAATGTAAGAGTGTTTTCGAGTCAGTTTGTGTATTTCCTCGTATTCTTTTCCAGAAATTTTGTTGATAACTGAGACGGATTGAGTTAATTTAATAATCACGTCTCCTACTCTATGTAGTTGAGGATATAAGATTCTCGTCAGGTTTGAGGTATTTTGTCCCTATTTGAATGGTTGTGGGACGAGTTCAACGATGGTTACTGATCTTGTTCACCACCATGAGATCGGATTCTGTCAGTTCGGGGATTTGACTTCCTTGCTCATTGGGACGTTTTCCATTTCTGAAGATTGACAAACTAAAATTGCTACTACTTGATTGTTTTCTTAATCGGGCCACGCTTACAACAAACGTGGAAGTTTATATATGATGGCAAATATTGCATAACAAAACATTAATAGTTAGTGCAAAATTAGTCTGTAAAACACAGCTGATCCATCCTCAGTCTCAGTCTCAGTCTCAGCATTTTGCATACTGTTTATCAAATGGTGTCGTCATCTATTTCTCTACCTCAAACCTACTTTTCTTGTGTGCCAACATTAAAAAAGAATCAGCTCACAGCAGATTTTCCATGGTTAACCGCTAGAGTCTGAAGAGCCCTTATTCACCAAATCCGCGCCGCTTACATACCTGGCAACGAAGGAAATCAACCGGAAAGGAGCGCCGATCAGCGGAGCATCTGAAAGAGGCAGTGGATCAACTGAGGGCGGGGGCGGAGCATCTGATGAAATCGGAAGGACATTTTCTTTGGTCTTCCCAGCCTCCAGCAACTCCAAATCTAAAATTTCATCGTACTCAAATGGGGTTTGCTCTATTTCTCCCAATTCATCAGCTTCCGAAAAGATTGGAACTGCGCTATCATCGAGAGGCGTAACTTCTGGTGACTTGATTGGATCGGCAACTGTTACAATTTCAGCAGTTTCAACGTTCAGATCATTTCCAGCTGCTGCGGAAAGCCGAACTGTTCCATTTAGTTGATCGAGTTCAGCATACAGCTCGTGGACCTGAGTGAAAGCATAGCGGGATCATAAGACTGATGGACGAATATATATCTGCAAGAGTCTAACAAAACCATATCCTTGCCATTTCCAGCTCAGAAAGGGGTTGTGATACACGATAGAATTGTTTGAAATGAATAAGATTCCATCTAAGATTAGCAATCAGATAAACCAAACATCAAAAGTCTTGTCCTCATTGTGAGAAGTAGTACCTTCTCAACAAGTTCTGCATTTTCTGATATCAACCTCGCAACCAATGCTCGTTCACCTTCCAATTCAGACTTCAGGTCTCCATATTCTGATGTCTATACATCACGCATTAAAGTTAGAATTTCTTCCTTATTTGTAAATATCCTTTGCCCAATGAAAACTTCTAGATAGTGTCCACAATTGAGCAACTTATTCATTTTGCACAAGTTAAAAAGGAGAATACATTACTTATGAGCTACATTTAGAAGAAGGTGCATCAAATATGGTGGTTTAAAAAACAAATGGTAGAATTTTTTATTTATCAGAAATTAGTCAGTAAAATTAAAAGAGAACGTGATCCCGAAATAGGATCAACAAACTTCTCGGCCTAAAAGGCAGAACGGTGAGGGCCCACTAGGGGAAACACGAGACTGGAGATGAAACATGAAAAAATCACACGAGACTGGAGAAGAAGTGAGAGTGAAACTGACAAACCTCATTGGATGTATGATCAGATGCAATGCCCCTCTCGAGATTCTGAATCTGCGACTGCATACCAGATATATTTCCCACCATTTGTTGTTTTTCTTCTGAAAGATTTTTCCTGGACTCTTCCAACTCCACCACCTGCCAGGCTTTGTTTTTAATTCCCACATCAGAACAAATGCAAAGATTATGCATTGGAATAGTCATGACCCTAGAAGTAAAGAGAGGATACTTTGCAACATTGGTGTTCAAACTTTGTACGTAATATTTTTGATGGACAGTGTGCCAATGTCTCTGTCCCTCTCTGTATCTCAATTTTATCGGATCAATGGCCCACTTGATGTTGTGGGCAAAAGCCAAGAAACTCTCCCAGCATCCATTTTCTCCATTTGTAAGACTTGAATATGAGACTTTGCTTAAGGGTAACCAAGCTCCTTTGCATAGTAGTGTGCCATATTTACCATAACACCATTTGTCCATTTTATGCCTTTTTTTATCAAATTCACAGACCTGGTGAGAGATTCTCATTCACGCCTTCGTATGTGTTCTCCATTTACATCCCAGCTCATCACTTACCTTTATAAGATGTATTTATGATAGGAGAATGAACTAATAATTTACTTGGATTAAAATACATGCTCACGCAATATGATCATGCAACAAACACTACAGATCATTACACACATGATAAAGTTCAATTGTGAAAGATACCTGAGCCTTTAGTCTAGTGATATCATCATTCAGGCTAGCAATTGTTTCTTTGGTTGTGTTCTGTACAACAATGGAGATATAATAAAACAATGGGTAAATCGTAAATTTTTAACCACGAAACTTACTCGAACAAAAACAAGACGGATGAGAATTGTGCAAATGATGAAATAAAACAGAAAATATGGAACAAATGTACTATAACTACAAGCCAAGCCACTCTGCCAGAAGTAGCATTGCAAAGAAACCACAAAATAAGAGCTTCAACAGAGAAAACAATATTCCAGTTATTCGACATTGCTTATGGTAACATTTGGATTTGATTAATTGGAACACGATATTAAGAATTGAGTCTCTGGGTCTAACAGTGATAAGTTTAATGTGGAAATTTTACAAGAAAAATAATCTAGGAGTTACAATCAAATAAAGATTTTAGTTCATTGTTGTCCAATTTGCTACTAATCAAATATAACATTGTTTAAACATTGCAAAATCCACTCCACTCCCATAACTTAAGAAAATGAGAATAGTACCTCCTTAAAAATCCAGGATTCTTTTTCGCTCTCCAGGGATTTGATGTTTTCCTCTAAGCTTGCCTGTGGAATATTGTGCATGCTAATTCAATAATATGAACACAGCTCTATTGGAGATAACTAAATATCTTGTATTAATAATACATAGATACACAGACAACAAGCAGAGAGGCAAGCACATATTAGCCACCAAGGAATGCATTGGGTAAATTTCATAATGAGGCCGGGTTAATGCAGTCAACTAGAAATGTAACTTATAAAATATTACCGCTTTCAAACAAAGATCTGCCTTTCCATCCAGTAAGTTACTGATTCTCTCCTTCAAACCAGTCTGCATATAATGTTTTGCAAGATATTACAGCCTGTAATGAATATAGGAACAGAATCGCTGGCAGGAACCAACAATTATCAGTACCCAAACTTTTTCCTAGTTTCCATCAATTGTTGCACCAAGAAAATGAAATTAATAACATGTATAATTTTTAAAATCTCCCAAAGCATCTGGAAATGGTCTCTTCTTTTCTAAAATGGAGTCCTAGCTCTTAAACAAATTTGTTTCTTATGACAAGACCAAATCTTGGAAAACAACTTTTTCTGGGACAATTTCCAACCATCCTATTCCTATGGTATATATTTGTAGAAGGAAATCGCTTACTCTAAGATTGGTGAGTAAAAGATATGAGAGAATATTTATTTGCAATTTTGGTGGTAAATGATCAGCTCTCTACAATTCTTCAACTTCTAAAACGTTACAAAATCCATGTTGCCCCACCATTGAGCCAAAAAACTACATCTTTCTCAATCAAGGAATTATTTTCAGGCTGTAATTGTACAACCTTCATCTCTACACTAACATGTAAATCATCCATCTAGATAAATATGTTTGTGAGCAGAGAGAAGACATATATCCCAATCAAGAAACTGATCAATTACCTCTTTCTCGATCCAGGAATCCTTTTCAGCCTGTAACTCTACAAGCTTCATCTCTAGAGTAGCCTGTAAACCATCAATTTAAATAAACGAGTACATAAACACAAGAAGACATATACAGCTGCAATGTGAAGGATACAAAGGAGTGTGGCAAACATATATTTGCTATACTGATCAGAAAAATTATATTACCTCTTTCTGTTTGTATGTATAAACTTCATTTTGAAATTGTTTGGTCATCTCTTCTAATGTAGCCTGAAAAAAAGAGAAAATAGCTAATAATTAGTCCACTAAATTGACAAGCGAAACCCATAATATCCTGTAATATCACTTGTATTACCTCTTTCTGTATGAGTGAATGGTTTTCATTTTGTAGTTGTTCGATTGTATCTTCTAAGATAGCCTGAGAAAAAAAAATTATAACTACCAAATCCCAGAATCCTGAAACATTGATGTTACAACAACAAGTATCCTTGCACACACTTAACTAGGGAGACTGACCTCTCTTTTCAGCCAGTTTTGTTTCTCTGCTTCAATTGTTACAGGCTGTAAAGCCAGAAACAAGCAGTCCGTAAATGTTCATCAAAACCAATAATGAAAGGAAACAAATTTTAAAATTGGGTAACGTGACAAGTTATATTAGGAGTGGGCATATTTAAGAAAAACATATAAAATACAACCAGGTGCAATCAGAGTACACAAAGGGTAGTCATACAAACTACAAGCAAATGTTTCACATGTCCGGAGTGAGGTTAGTGGATGACCGTGGGTGTAAAAGGGCCGTCAAATTCTCAACACTTGGTAAGTGGGTCGAAAGGGACAGTATAAAATACAACTAGGTGCAATCAGAGTACACAAAGGGTTGCTGATAAAAAAAAGAGTATACAAAGGGTAGTCATACAAACTACAAGCAAATGCTTCACATGTCCGGAGTGAGGTTAATGGATGACCGTGGGTGTAAAAGGGCTGTCAAATTCTCAAAACTTGGTAAGTGGGTCGAAAGGGACGGCTGACCAACATTTCTTTGAATCCAAGTGTAAGTGAAAACGTATGGATATGAGATACCATCCCCCAATCAACACTGTTCTATACGATGCATGAACAGAATAATACATACCATTGTGGGTCACAAATCTACCACTTAACCTCATTTCTCTTTCAAACATTCGACTAATCACCTAGAAATTTTAGAGCTGCCAAAACCAAGAATTACTGCGTAATAAGGAAACTGAGGTTCAACTTCAACATTCCACGGCAGGACATGATACCATTCATAGCAACAGACAAGGTTGAAAACTTGAAATAGAACGAATGACAATTTTCTCACAAATACTTGGAGAGCTGGACCAATACACGATAAACAGGAAAAATGGAGCTAATGCAACAACATGAAAAGGCTTGAAGCAAAGAAAATTGCAGATAATAAGAAGAAAGACAGAAACTTGCCTCTCGTAGGCCATTGGGAGGAAGCTGAGAATGGTGACCCAGATCCACATTTCGCCCAGGAACTTGAGTATGAAGATGATCGTGCTCCGTGGCCAACCCAATCAGATTCACAGAAGAAGACGAAGACGAATAATCTGTCTCTCTTCCTCCATTCCCTCCTGCACCCAATGATTCTTGAGCTTTCTTCTGCTTGTTCTTCTTCTTGTTTCTCTTCTTCTTGTTCTTATTCTCATGATCCATATCCTACTCCTCCACCGAAACCCCCCCAAAATCTGGAAAAAAATCTGCAAAGCTGCACCAACAAAGCATCATTCTCAGAGCTGAATTCAAACCAATACGAAACCGAAACTCAAATAATCCAAATAATCAAATAAATCTGGATAAAAACTCCGAAACCCTCACCTAACCGCCTCAAAGCTCGAATCCAGGTCAGAATCCACAAAACTGTTCCATCGAACACAAAATTAGATAAAAAATCGAAATCGGGACACGGATTCAGAAATGTAGACGAAGATTCGAATCGATTTGAAAGAAGAAGCACAAAAATAGGAATGTAATTTGTCGAATCGTAGGGTTTGTGAAGATCTGGGAGAGAAAAAATAGTTTATAAATTTGGTAACCAAACGAAACGATTGTAACGAACCTTTTCACAGTTGCGCGTTTTCTTTTTTTAATTAACAAATATTAAATTTGGTTAAATTTAAATCCGGAATGGGCTGGGCTTTGAGAGCACGTAGTCGTATACAACAATTCTAGCCCAAGCCCATATAGCATTATCAAACTAGCCCATTTCAGATTAATAGATGGGCTAAAAGCCTATAAAGTACCATTCAGAAATGTGTGCTCCGCGTGATTGTGAGTAAAGTGGATCTCTTATCTGATCGGATCGAATCGGATCGCATCGGGTGGTGAGTCATTTTCATTGAACGGCTGAGATTTGGAGGAGAAGCAGAACCGACGATGTGATCACGTCGTGTTGGGGTGTCTTTAAAGTTAAATCAGAATTATCAGCATAAGCATAATCATAATCACATTTAATAATGATGATGAGAAAGCGATTAGCTATGAGCCTACACAGTTTAATAAGTTACCATGTCCACTTTTTGAGGAGGAGGATCTTTTGATTGACTTGCAAGCAATTTTTCTTTTTGAGTAATTTATTTATTTATTAGTTGAAAAAATTGATGAGTTTGTCTCCTCTAACCTAATTTGTTAGGTTGAGCACCATTATCAATGGGAATTAAACTCATGAGTATTTCAATTAAATATTTTTTAATTGTGAGTTTTTATTTTATATTCCTTTATTTGAAAGAACATGAAACTTTATTTAAATTAAAGAAGCGGTATTATGCCTTAAAACAAAAGTAATATCCAGATGCCCTCGTGTCATAAAAACATTTATTTTATTTTGCAAATATAATATCTAACAATTTAAATTAAATTGAATGTTTAAATAGATTCAAATTTTCTTAATTTAAAATATAATAATCAGTTATAAAAGAGTTATTTTCGAAAATTCAATAAAGTTGAATTGACCGAGTTTTAAAACTCGTTGTTTGTATTCAGTTTTATCGAGTTTTCACTAAGTCATCTCGATCAAATCTAATCAAAGTTGGTCATTTTTTTAATTCTTACCAAATTGTTATATAATTTGCGTTTTTTTATTTTAGTTTATTAAATTAATTGAAAATATTTTTTATAAATTATCATTAAATTTTTTGTTTATGTGAATTATGTACAAACACGATTTTTTTCGATCTCTTTACTTTCATATAATTCTTTATTTTTGCTTTCCTTTAATTCTTCTCAATTACAAATTTTAAAACAACAATGCCAATAATTTAAACATTGAATGCATACTTTCTAATGATTACATTCAAACATAAAAAGGCAACTTCATTTGTTCTTATTTTGAATTCAAACTACTTTACACAAACTGCATTCTTGTTTGGATTGCCACTTTACAACTTATTTTGATTCCCAACATTCTTAAAATCTTAATGGAACTCAAAGTGGAGGAGAATTATTGAATTTGACAGGTGAGTTTTGGAAGAAAAAAACATTAATGGACAGTGGTCCCATTGGAGGAGCAGACAAGGAGGAATCGTGTCCTCCATAAAACCAAAGTCCAAGCAGTGCAGTCCAAGTCCGCACCCAATAAAATCTTCCATTTTTTTAAATATTCCAAATATTATATTTACCTATTTAACTAGTTAATTAATTAATCACAAGTACAGCTACAAACTAGCATATTTCCTTCACTCCCTCCAAATTATAAATGCGAATTTATCGAAAATCCACAACTCTAATAGACGAACAAATCAAAGCCACCGGCCTAGACTCGGGTCACAGCACAACTCAAGGGTGATTTCGTATTTTCACCTCACAGACTAAGGTAAGGCACCCTTGTTGGTTATGTCATGAACTTAGGTCATCGTTTTGGTGTTCGGAGGTTTTTTTTTGTTATTAGTGTTTTTAGAGTTTCAGTCATTAAATTTGTTTAGTGATAATAGATAATTTGATAGTCAGGTTGTTTCTGATATGGTTTGCTGATTTTGTTTTGTGAGTGAGCTTGAATGTTTAAGTTTTGAATATTTGTTTTTTGGAAATTGTACCTGACGATACTTGGATCGTTGGGTGAGATTTTGTTCATTCCATTTTAATGTTTAATGAAGGGTGTGCTTTTGTAAAAAAATCAAAGTCATCTTTTTTGTTTTTCCTATTTTACCCCTTATCCGCTTTTTGCCTGCATTTTTATTTTTATTTTTTTTGAGAAATGAAATGACGAACGCGTTATGAGAAAAGGCGTAGGTTAAGGTTAAGGCTAAGGCTAAGGCTAAGGCTGAGGTTTATTTCTCCAGAAGAAGCGAAACATTTATCTATACTTCGCTTTCGTGTTCGTCTCTGATTCTAGGGTTTAGGTTTTGGGTTTAATTCCTTAAATTCTTCGTTTTTTTGCTGCTCCATTCAATCGACGCCACGACTCTGATTTGAAAGGTAATTGTAGCTACGATTCGTGGGTTTTTTTGTTTTTTTTTCTTCGTTATTGTGGTTTTTGACTTCCGATTCATGTTGATTTTGTTGAAATCACTGTTCCTTGATAGGTCTCATGATCAACAAAATTTGTTTTTACCGAATTTGGATTGGGAGTTTCTGTGTATGCTTAGTGGCGTTTCAGCTTCTTTTTCTGTTTGTTTCTCTCGAAAATTCAGTGAAAGCTTGGATTTTTAGGTGATTTTAAGCTTATTCGAAGCTCATTTGAGCTTATTCTCATGATCTTAGCTTGTTATAGACCAAATTTTTCAGAGACATGGTGTTGCTTGGTCAATATTTGATGACAGCTCTTGGGATCATCACCATGTTTCCTAATTTTCTGTTGAAAACAGCTTCTTCTAAGTTGTGTGTTTGAATCATTTTCTATTGAAGAGAACGTTAAGTGCTTTTGTTCTGGTAGTTTCTTAGCTTGTTCTTTCTAGAAATAGACGGTGCCTCATAAATGCAGTTGGGATTTTCAATAAATATGGTAGTTGAACTTGAAGCAACTCCTAGTTTGTCGGAAACTTCCCTTTGAAGTTAAGGATTAATAGCTGAGGATAGGTGATGGCTCGTTGTATCCTTTTCACGTGATATCAATTAAGAGAAGTTATGTGGCTGCATATTATCCATTCACATTTATGGGTTTAGGGTGTTTTCTTAAATGATATTTATTTCCGTGTTTGCATTTGTGAACTTCTTTTGTTCAAGATAATCTCTCTATTTTCCTCTTTCGTTGTGGTTTGGTTTGGTTTGGTTTGGTTCTTAGAATCATATTCATTATAATGATCGTAACTGTAGTTGAGAGCAACAAACACAATTTGACACCTTAATACTGTATACATTGAGTATCATGTTTACCACATTTTGAATCATATTCATGATAATACTGTATAGGTTGTGGTAGGCGTTTTTACAAGAGAACTTAATGTCCTTCCGTTATCGAAATAAATATTTGTCTCTTCAACTGATAGAAGCCACGCTCGCTGATAAGGAATGAAAATATTGTTATATGGCGTATTGAATGAGTGGTTTGTTGTGTCTTTCCCTTTTTCATTGCAAGCATTCTATTTCTCTACTTCCATGAGGGGGGACTAAAGTGTTGTCAGTATTTATGTATATGTCTGATTAAATAATGTAGTGAATTGAAAATTTATATGTTCCTGTTCTACATTTGTTGTCATGGATGAAGTTTTTGTGACGTAATGATGATTTTAATTGTCCTGACGCAGTTTATTATTCTTTCAAGGGTTCAGAATTTCAGCGGGATATACACCATGGGGGTTTGTTTTTCTAAGGTATGCATTTTATATTTCTGAGTTCTATAAGGAAACATTGATATTGCATATGCTCTTAAAATTAACCAGACAATTACTTGCTTCTTGTACCGGTGTTCAGTTTAGGCTCTCTTTCTTTGTCAGTTTTTGCTTACTGAACTTGGCATTTAAATGTTATAAGTTATAGGTTGTTTTCTATCTGGGTAAATTATATTTCAAAATTGTAAGGGAGTCAAATTTTCACGATGCTTTCATCAAAACAGATTGTGTATTTGATTTTGTTCAGTACTAATTGATGCAAGGGAGGGTCAGTTAGGATGAATTATTATGTGACAAACAAGTTTTCCAAGGCTGGCACACAGGGAAAACTAACAAGTTAAGATTGGATACAGGTCATTCAAAGATTTAACGATATCTTATAATGATCAACCAAGCATTATGTAAATATTCCTTGAAAGTGGTATCTTTTATTGTTGTATTGTCTTCTGCATTTTCCCATCTAAGAAGATAAAGGTTACAAGGATAATTAGTGTCAGAACAGTCACAAGTAGTCATTATTTATCATTGTTTGTCTCTTTTAATATTAACTTTTCGAAGTCATTCGAGTAAGGAATTAACTGTGTTCATATTGTGTGTAGAAGGGTAAGACTAACGATGACGATGATGATCATAACATTGACTTTGCAAGCGGGAATGTGCATCTGATTGCCACTAAGGAAAGTTGGGATCAGAAGCTGGCAGAGGCTAATAGGGATGGCAAAATTGTAAGTTGTTGCTCACCTTTCTCCGCATACTGACGAACTCAGCCATATTATGTACCCATTTATACTTTCAGATGTGCTGCTGAGTGTTTTAGAACTCATATTTTCAAAAATTTAATTATATTTAAAAAATAATAATTAAAAAACATTTTAAAAACAAAACTTGAATTCATCACAAACTGATACACCAAAATATAT